>JAPMOB010201540.1:0-11315 GCA_029875015.1 Lepomis gibbosus
ACACACACACACACACACACACACACACACACACACACACACACACACACACACACACACACACACACACACACAAGCAATAGCAATGTCAGGAGTCCCAAAGTGATCGTCTGTCAGTGTTAAGCCACACCCGTTGGCTGCATGTATGGAGAAGCACACACATATAGTAAAATGTATACAGATAAATTACTGTATGTATGTATGTTCTTTTTCATTTTTTTCACATACGCATACTGCATGCGCACCATGTCTCTGTGTACACTACACACACAAACCCACACATGTATACACACACACGCAAACAAAGACTGACCACTGTGAAGTGGTCCTGTCAACTGGCAGGGGCCTCTCCAACAAATAAACACCCCATCTATCTAGCCCTCCATTTAAGTTTTAAGCCTGGTTGTGTGCATGTGTGTGTGTGTGCATGTGGGTATATTTGTCTGTGTGTGTTAAGTTGAATTCCTGAGCCTGTGGTTACCAACAGCTTTGAAGTCCTAACAGCACCAGGGCCCCGGGGTGACAGGCTTACCCGCCACCCCCAGCCTGCGCTGGAAGGCCCATAAAGAGAAAAGCAAACAGGCAATAAGACCCCGAATGAACAAACCTTTCCTGCATCTTTGGCTACAGCTTCCACCTTGGCCCTGCATGCCAGAAACACACTCACACAGGCATATGCACACATATACACAATGACACTACATCAGTATACTACATCAGTGCACACAGAGATAAAGAAGCAGATGCTGATTTAGGAGCCACTGAGACACAAACAGACATTATGCTCATGCAGGTTTTCAATCTTCATGTACAGCAATGGATGAGCATGTGAATGGTCTCCCACTTTCTCTCGTGCATGAAGGCACTCTCTCTCCCTCTCTCTCTCTCTCTCTCTCTCACACACACACACACACACACACACACACAGATGGGTATACATCATACAGTATATTAGCCTATACAAAATTATTATTGAGTTTCCTTGCTTAGTGAGTAATTCCTGCCTTTGGACTACAGCTGAATGGTGTCTTTAATTACCGCTATGCTCATTATCTCTCTTCTCTCTCTCTCTCTCTCTCTCTCTCCCTGTCGGTCTTTCTCACTCTCCCTCCCTCCAGTCAGATTTCCCTCCCAGGTGGTGTGTTGTGGAGTGGGAGTCAGAATGATTGCTGCAGGCTTTTCAGCATGCTTTAATTAGCTCAGGTTTTTTGTTTGATTGTTTGTTTGTTTTTTGCACATCAAGGTTATGGAAAATCATCAAAAAGTCAAACTGTACTGGAGGGCCTCAAAATTTGGGCAGTGATGGAAACAGTATAAAGTAACAAAATTACATCAGCTTGAGCTGATGGTTCACCTCTAAACACAGTAAATCATTACTACACATGCATTGCTATATTCACAACTTTCTGTGTGAGAGCATGGTTACCCCATGTTCAGCCACAACACAGCTGCTTACAAGTCAATGAGCGAGATCCAATGCAACTTGACACATATGAGGTGACAAAGTGAATGGCGGAGGTGTGGACTCCCAAAAGAAATCCAAAAGAAATTCCTGAAAAGTTTCTGCCATCAACTTTCTCGAGAGCGAGAGGGAGAAAAAAAGATGGGTGAATTTTTACATTCAGCAAAATTTGTAGGCCTGCAGTGTAGTGTTAACATCATGATTCAAGATCTTTCTCACTGGAGCACTCAATCCAGGCCTTGTCCTTTCTTCTAGCCTCTCCTCTCCTTTTCAGCTCCAAAAGGGCTGAATGCCAGGCAGCACACAGCCAAAAGGCTGCAGCAGAGAAAGCCTCCACACTAAGCTAAACTGACAAGGGAGGAGGAGTCCGATGCAATGGAACACTTGTGTTAGAGTAGAGCCATGTACAGTATAGCACTTCATCCACCCAAATAAATGCACACACGCACACACACACACACAGGACAGCATGAAATGATGTGATTGCCTGGATTGGCTTTGAAAATGTGTGTGGTGGAAGTGTACGAGTAACACCCACTCTGATAACGCCCCTCAACAAGGAACTGAACACCCAACTGTAAGAGGCTATTGTTATACTCTGCTAGACTGTGCAGCTCCCATTGTGAATTTGTGCATCTTTAAGATATGATGTTTAGCAGGGTGCTGCTGGGAAAAAGAACAATGGCTCAGAGGACTCAGTGAACTGGTAAAAGGCTACAACACACAGTTGAAACACACATGCAAAATCATATCAGGCAATAAAAGAAGACAAGAAAAGAATCTGTAATGTATTTAGCCTGTTGCTGGATTAGAAATACTCCATCCATCCATCCATCCATAACCGCTTATCCTGCGTACAGGGTTGCGGGGGGGCTGGAGCCTATCCCAGCTGGCACAGGGCGAAAGGCAGGGTCTACCCTAGACAGGTCGCCAGTCCATCGCAGGGCAGATTAGAAATAGTGTCATTGTAATTTAGGAGATGTGGTGTTGTGTGTGTGTGTGTGTGTGTGTGTGTGTGTGTGTGTGAGTAGAACTGACATGTTCTTGTAGAGAGCCGGGCAGTTATATAATGGCCAACACAAACAAACAGAGTCCTTCCAAGGGACCGGAGGAGAGCCAATAGCTCCATGAATTCACAGCACTCAGCCTCAACAGTCTGGCAGAAAAAATATACAAAAAGACACAGTACAGAAAACAAAGTGGGTGATGAGAAAAATAAGAAAGAAAATGTAAGCATGACTGTGGGACTTCTACATTGCTGCTGGATCTCTTCTGCTTTTGTTAATTGGCCTGAATGGTTATTCGATCAATAAACATTTGAAGCGGAAACCACAACCAAAGTGTTTTGCATTAAGTTTTACTCTTTTCAAGAAAGACGACCACACGTATCGCACTTATATGGCACACACAATTATTTGAATCCCATCTTGAATCTATTAAACGCATTGGGCATACCTGTAATATACATGGGTCAAACTAAAAACACCAATGACAAATGAATAGTTGTAAAATCAAAGGTTAATTTGGATACGCAGAAGTGTTTTTTTAATATGCAGTAAGTTGCATTAAAGGATATCTGATCACTAGGGGGCAGAGAGACTCCAAAACAATCTCTCAAAAACCAGCAGAATCAGAGCAATGGCATCCTATTGAAGTCCACTATCTCATTTGTTGATGCACTCTGTATTTACTGGTGTTTTAGCCCCACCATTTTGCATCAACCCTAGGAACCAACAAACCAAAACAATAAGATGAAAAAGAGATACACTCAGCAAGTTTGTCAGTACTAGCAACCCCAATGACATCACAGGCAGTCATTTGATTCATTGTTGAAGCTGAATACAGCTTTGCTTAAAACCAAATAACAAAATGGTGGATGCTGAATCATTACAGAGACCCGAGCTTGAGTATTTCATTGGTCAGGTCAATGTAGGTTTGCGTGACAAAGAAGATGAAAGATGTATAATATGTCTGCTTGAAAGGCAAGTATGTCTGCACACAAAGGCAGCAGCTAAATCACTTAAGTGAGAGAGTGGAGAGTGATATAAAGCATTCGACATGAGATGGACAGTGGGCTTTGAATGAGCGGCCAAGACCATCAGCCGCTGGGGTGAGTGGAGAGAGAGGGAGGAAGGAAAAGCAGTAAACAAGGAGAAAAATCCCTGTTATTTGGAAATGCTGATCAGTCATGCTCATCAGTGCAAAAAGATCCTTTAGAAATCATAGAAGTCTTTACTTTGTTGCGGCTTAAAACTTGGTGTGAAGAACTTGGCTCTTCTTCCACTCATAATAAGATATGGTAAGTAATCCAGGCAAGTCCGGCAACTCAGGCTTAAGTAGGCTTGAGTGTATGTGTCCATGTGTCTGTGTATATGGATTTACTGTATATGTGTAATTATAATAAGCATTATGGTGCTGGCAAGTTTGAGGATTGTGTGTCTTGATAAATCCGGTAAGAATGTAAACCTGGGTCTCTCCTCGACGTACAGCAGAACAGCTGCTTGCATATGCAACACACATACACACACGCAAACTCGACAGCAGACATCCATTTGCTGTTTTAGGATCAAATTAGGGTTGCAGGAATTTCACACTGATGGTAGATAGAAGTTAGTTCACCTGCTCCAGTCTGTTCTAATGACAGATGAAAGACTGACTTAGCGAGATTAGATCTGGCCTCTCATTTTCTGTGGAAAAGGCTGATAGCCTGCTCACAAAACATACAGTAATCCAGATGATGACGGACGCATCCATTCACCTCGCACAAACTCTATTCTCAATCACTGTGTTTCTCCCTGACAAAAGATCCGATGACATCTTCTGCTCAGATATGGATAATGAAATATCAATCTATGCTCACAGCAATATACATAGCATCATCTGAAATATGTAATGACAAACATACATTGCAGCCATCAGACACACAGACACATACATGGACTCGCATAACAGCAGCTCACACATGGTTTCCCATTGCCAAAGCCAGACAGAATTCACTTGTTCTTTCGGCGCCACTGAAAAAACATCCTTGCTTTCACAAACATCTCTGCCTATACACACGAACACACCCACCCACAAACATACACACGCACAAACACACACACGCAGCCAAGCAAGATAATGACAGTCTAATTCTAGAGTGTATTCTATTAAAGCCCTTAAACACACTTTGGAGTCTGTATAAACAAAGACAACAGCTCTCATGCTCTCTCTGTTTCCTCTCTCACTCATAGATACACACAAACACACACACACACAGAAAGAATGGATATTTACGTAAATGGAAGATGCTTTTTTCAAGGTATTTGGTCAAAGAAAACAAAGCATGAAAAATTCAGTGATGAAGTATCCACAACTGACTCAGTGGTAACACTCAATATAAACACCTTACTGTGGGTCTTAAATCTACCTAACTGCTACTGCATGACAGCTTGTGTGTTCAATTACTAGATTATTAATGTATGGTAGTAGCTTTATGTTTGTTTACTTGAGAGAAACAGTAATGTCAGGAAATTTATCCAATTATAAAATTTATGTTTTCTTCCCATGTATAGCCAGTTTAATAATGAACTTCTGCTAGAGTCATGGAATAAAATATGACTATGTGAGTTTTTGGAGCCTAATTTGTCTCTTGTTTGTAGGTCTGTGACTTGTAAATACGCCACGGTTTAGACATTTCTTTCATCTTGTTTTATCTGGCTGTTGCACTATAAATATGTTTTCATCTTTTACGCTATCTTTCCGTATGGTGACCTAACCCCATGCACTCATCTATCTGTTAACACAGAGGGCCTGAAGAGCGGGCTGCGAGGTGGGGCCCCACGATGGCTGCACGCGGGGGCTGTGGGGGCCTGTTGGTGCAGCTGTCCCACTCCAGAGTAACATAAGACCTTATTAGAGTCCATTAGACCTCTCTGAAACCAATAAGAGATTGTCAAATACATCCAAACATTCACACAATTCACAGAAAGACAGGAAGTGAAAGGAGGGTGGTAAAAAGGGGGACAGGGGTCTGCCATTCGTCTACATAATGTCCCATTCTTACCTCTACAACTTTTGTTCTTTCAAATTTGTGGGGAACGATAAAATTTATGAATTGAAGCTGACAACATTTTGTATAAAATTCAATGTTTTCTTTCCTTTTTTTATTATTATTATTTGGATAAAGATTATGAAAATGGTATGTAGAAATGGGACACTCATGACCTACTCTAATAACTTTTAATGTCTTCAACATCACTTTTTAGGCACCAGCCCAAAGTCTGTTTTTAACTAGAACATTTATATCTCATTCTAATCCTTGTTTTTTGTCTCACCCAGTCTGTTAACATATAAGGTTTACATCTGACAGCTGCAACAAGGTTTCTCCTCGCATCTGGGCGGTGAGACAGGCTAGTCTAGAATCCACAGCCGAGAAAAAGGGCTTCCTAACCCTGACAGCAGGGGCTTGACCTAGGAGACTGCCTTTGATCTTTAATTAACACTGGGCATGGCTCTGAAGAGGACAGAGTTGATGAACATGGGGGCATTTAGGACCAGCTACAATAACTAGGTTACTGCCTTTTCTTCAACCTTCCAACAATGTTTTAACTTTTTCATCGTGGAACAGCCGCAGTGCAGAGGTGGCTGCTTTCAAACAGATGTGTCTGGCTTCTGAAGCAGAGTGAGGAGCTCACTGAAAGTGAGAAGAGAGGAGCACATATACTACAGCATGGGCCACAGACATCAGTCACAACAAAAAGAAGGTGGGGTTTCATGGCACATGCAGTTGGGGAATCTGTCACTTTTACCAAAGCCACTGTGAGCAGCTTTCTCTTTGGCTTGGTCAGATAAAACATGCAGAAATATAAACCAGTGGAGCACAAAGTGAGCTGTTTTATACCACTTCCATTGCTATTTTACATAATATACAGTGGGAATTAAATATCTCCTGTCCTTTTACACCTACAATGTATTTGAAGCAATACTTCCTACAAAAACCCGGGACACTATGACAAAACTATCACTTGAGCAGCTGCAACTTGATTAAAACCATTTCACTAACCACAGAAGGTACACATTGGAAATGTTATGTTGCAAAGTAATATAGTTATGTTTTGTGTGCATCCATGCAATCACTTATATGTTAAAAAGAACAAAGTAATAATAAAAGTAAATAATCATACATTTGGAATGTTTATAACCCATTAAACTGATCATTTTGATCAGAGGGGGATGCTTTGTGATGAGATGAAAGGCATATTAATGTTGTCATTGGGCATAATTTACTTTATGTTTTTGACTAAGTAGTGAAGGCGAAATAAAGTGAAATGAAGGTGAACAAGGACAGTCGAGGGACAATTACTATCAATAAACAAGTTGTCTGGAAAACAACTGCATCTGGTAGTAAAACCTTCCGTTATATAATGTGTCTCTCCAGTTCTGTAGCACCAGGAGCCAAAAACATCTTAGTTACTTTTATCCCTTACTTTTATCAGTTACTTTTATCACTGTGACATTTTGATTCTTTCCAATAGCCTCAAATTTAAATCTTTGCAAAACCTATGTGATGATGATGAGTCTGAAAATGAAAGGCAAAGTCAGTCATCCAGACATATACCACCTCCTCGTCGGCGACGACCGACTTTGGGGGTGAGATGGAGTATCTCCAGACTCCAATATCTACCCACTCACGACTCCACCAACACCCGCAACCATCGCCGCAAATGTTCCATTATTCACCATCCCCTCCAACCCACTCTTTTCTTCTGCGTTATCAGTCCCATCCTTGCTACTCTGGTTAAGATCTTCCCATAGCTGATGATGTGTCAGAGAGAAGATTACTATTGGACTACTGCACTCTGCACCCTGTGGCTCAAAGACCTGGATAACACATTACACACATGCATGAAAATGTACATGTACAACTATCAACCAACACTCTGGGATTCTTGGGTTCTTTTCAAGACATCACACATACAAAATCCACATGTACACACAAACAGATACAACACAGATGTACACACAAAGGTTGGACATTAAAGGTTCTGGGCTGACAGATATGAAGTGTGATAACCTTCTCATCAAATACTTGGCACACTTCGCAGCCTTGGCAAACTTTATATTGTATCACACAGTATTTTTAAGAAACATTAGATTTTTTTAAGGCTACAGTTCCAAAATGTGAAAGATTACATAAGAAGAAAGGTAGTCAACAGACAGAATGAAAGGATGACAAGGAAAGTATGAGAGAACTAAGAAATAAAATGCACGACTGAAAGAAAAGCTTTCTTACTTTGGCAGGTGTTGCTTCTCTCCTCATACCCCGGGTTACATAGACACTTCCCAATAGGCACGAGCCACTCCCCCTCTGTGCTGCAGTACATTCGTGGAGGCTCCTCCTCTTTGGAGTGATTGACACATGAGCCTTTGACCTCCACCAGCGACTGGGAGTCCATTGGCACTGTATCAGGGAAGGAGGCCAGATTCCTTACAGTGTACGGGCACTTCTTGAAGTAAACCCTCACTGAAACTAAAGCCACGCAGGCGCCCACGTCCTGGAACGCCAGGTAGAAACCCTTCTTGGTCATGGGACCCACCTCGCGCACCTCAGTGTTCAGCTTGAGAATGCGATCTCCGAGGTCCATTTGGGTGAAACTTTCATCAGCGGCGATTGTGTCAATCTTAGAGAACTGGTGCTCTCTGAAGTGGCTGCCCTGGTCGTCATCTGTCTCCAGGTAGAGAAGGTTGAAGGTCTCCTTGCAGGTGCCCAAGACCAATGGGATGGAGTTGCAGTCCCTCAGGGTGAACTTTAGCTCCACGTAGATCTTCTGGGCTGACTGGCGAGGGATCCAGTTGGTACGAAGCCAGTTGTTCTGGCTGTACTCCATCACATTGCAGACCTGGAAGGTCCTGATGGGAGTGTAGTGCTCATCCACCCCACTGATCTCTTCCCACTGAAAAAGATGGAGAGAGGGAGTGGTGGAGGAGAGAGACAGAGAGAGACGAGAAGGAGCAATAGTCAAGAGAGACAGAGAACCAAAGGCAAGGGGGAAAAGGGGGCAAATTTAGGGTAAAAATAGAAAAGGGTGGGATGCAAAGTAGTGGATCATGAAAGAAACAGACAGAGTTAAAAGGAAGGGGGAATTAAGAAAGTGATTTAAAAGATTAGGTAAAAAGAAGTGAAGATAAAAGGAAAAATAAGGCAGATAGAGGTAAAAGCAGGTTTGCGGTCAAAAGAGAAGAAAAAAGGAGCAAAGACATTGGAGGAAAGTTGAAGAGGAAAGGATAGGAAAGAGGGAATTTGGAGTCAGAGAAGGAGGAAGAAAGAGGAAAGGAGGGGAAGATAGCAGGGGGAAAAAAAATAAAGTTATCTCCACCCTGTAAGCATTTGCAAATGAATTATTTAGAGTCAGATTCACTCTTGCTGAATACTAAGCATCTAATAAACACTTAAGGGTGAAAAATCACACTACCAGATCTCTTGTAAATTACTCAAATTAATTAAAAGCAAACTTGCTGCATTAGCCAAATTTTCTAGATTAGAGCACTGTGAAAATATCTCAGAGAAAAACCATAAAGTGCAATTTCCCATCTCAATCCTACCCTATTTGTGTGAAGCTGCTTAATTGCTGTTAAATATTAGCAAAATCTTATAGTGTTGTTTTTCCACCCTTCTACTAACATGTTTTTTTTCTCTACAAGTGAGGACTTTCAAGCTGCAGTCTTGGTTATTTGCATCACAGAACTACTGCTACGAAAGGAAACGTGCTGAATCCACTATGAAACAAAAGAAGCTACGAAGTATAGACAGATGTGAGTGTATACCAGGAACGTTCGTGTCTATCTTACATTTTCCCTCCACTGGGAGAAAGCAATGAGAGGAGAGGAGAAAAAAAGAAAGCGAGGTCATTCCTTTTGAATTCAACACAGCGGGAAGACTCATTGATCATGCGCTTTGGCTTCGCTGTCCAGGCAAATCAACACTGAATCAGAGCGTTGATGAATGGGCAAACACCTGAAACACTGGGCTCATTGTGGTTAAAATGACAGTCATTAGAATGAATGGGTTTAAATGTGCAAATGGATGCCTTTTCTATTTTTTTCTTCCCGTGAAATTCAGAATGGATGTATGCCTGAATGAGCAGTGCTTTCTCCAGAGAGACAGAAAAATAGAAACACTTTTTGGGTAAGTAAAAACTGAATTATCGCTCCTTTTCACACAAGCATTAATGGAAACATAAACCCACACACACATATACATTCACATAAGGCTCATGTGAAGTGTTTAAAGTCCACTAGCAGGCGGGCTCAGCAGGTGCTTTCAGCCTGAACACAGAAATTAATGACGAGCTAAGAAAGTCTAGGTTCTCTATTACATGTTTTTGAGTGCCTGTGTCAGTGTGTGTGCACGCGCAGTGTGTGTGCGGGTGAGTGGGTGTAAAGCATATCTATGAGTGCCTGGTGTTCAAGGAGCTCTCGGGCTGAAGGATGGCCACTTGCTTTTCATCTCACAGTAAAGTTAATGAAACACCCCTGAGAGAGTGAGGGCGAGAGATTGAGAGTAAGAGAATAAGCAGGAGGGAGGGGGAAAGAAAAGTAGAGAAAGTAAAGAGATATAGCTGAAAAGTAGCACTAGGAAGAAGGAGGGAGAGATAAAGTGAGAGGAAAATTGAGGGGAGAGATTCCATTGGTGTTTAGTCTCCCCCGTCATGCCTTCCTTGGCGTCACCTCATTCATCAGAGTGTAGTCCAAGCTCTCTATAGGTCCAACAATAACATGGGGAAGTAGACAGAATCAAGTCGGGCTAAATATAAAGAGGCAAAGCTAAACTTAACATTTCACCTCACTTTACCCACGGGTTTAACGGCTTGACTTATAATATATGTAGAAATAATGATGTGATGACATGCAAAAAGGTTTGATGACAGACCTTGACACAACAGAAAGCAGAGTTAAGACAAGGTCTGCCACCATGATAAGTGAGTCTGGTGACATTATGTTTGATAAGAAAATGTACTTACTTGATCTTAATGAAAAGGAAGCAACCATTTCTGCTTCAGCTTTATGTATTTTTTTAAACAATGTCAGGCTTGAAAGCAGCACAACTGGGAATCTAACTTTTTTGTGCTGATTTTTTGTGCTTTTTTATGCATTTTTCAAAATGCTCAGTGGAAATATTCCCTGCTAAAAATACTCAATACAGGAATTTGCAGGTTTACGTTCTGTCCGAAAATATATATGAAAATAGGCCTCGCGTATCAATAAAGAATGTGGTTCTTCAACCGTGTCATGCAAATTTTAAATGTGTGTATAGAACCAGGATGTGAGTACATTACAGTATGTCTTTTGTTGCTACCCTCCCTCCTAGAAAATGCATTGATAGACTACCAATTAACAACAACAAATATGCTTTGAGATAAACATAATCTCACACAAATTATGTTTTTACCAAATAAATGAGGACACTTGTAAAACATTAGTATCTAACTTCTTTTCCCATCTGTGTGTGGCATTGTACCGTAAAGCATTAGGAATGTTTTTATGGTTATGTTTAGGCCTACAAAGCACTTGGTTATGATTAGAGAAAGATCTTTAAAACGTTAATGCCTACTTGAAGCAGTGGAATGGATGTATTTGCTTTTCTATAGATTCCCCAAACCATAATTTTTTCCCTAACCCTATCTAAAGTGTTATAGTAATCTAAAAAAGCTCACAGCATGTCCTTAAAAAAGGAAAAACTTTTCCTCCACAACATATTTGGCAAAAAATAAAATGTAAGATGGTTGTTTCTCTGATAGTATGAGTATAAAATAGGGGTAAATATGTAAATAGTGGTAAACAGTAGTATGACCATATAAAAACGTCAAATATT
>JAPMOB010201556.1:0-21780 GCA_029875015.1 Lepomis gibbosus
AATAATAATAATAATAATAATCTTTATTTGTAGAGCACTTTTCAAAAACAAGTTACAAAGTGCTTTAACAAGTGTAAAGAACATAATACTAAGAATCAGCTCAGGAATAAAAATGATGAACAGGGGAGGGCAGTGAAGCCTCATGAACATGGAGAATGGGTCCAAAGGAGATGAAAGTAAAAAAATCACACAGAATTTTCGCATTTCTATTTTGAAATATAAGATACTTTTCCTTCTGTAGGCATTGAAAAATCCTTTAAAGTAAAACGATCTTAATTAGGGGTAGCAAGGAGGCCTGACTTCATTCTAAGCAGCCAAAGAAAAAAACACTAGAGTGACGGTGAAGAGGAGCAACCTGTCAATCTGTATAAAAAAACTTTGATTTGAAGATGTGTAATGACACAACCTGCTGTAAACATGAAACATTAGGGCAAAAGACATTGAACTTGTGTACCTTGTGTGAAGGTGGTGATAGGGTTTCCAGGTTTCAGCTTACTCTCCAGGAAGCCGTGCTTTGGCTCTGTGGTGACTTCGTAAACCAATTGTCCATCATCTGTGTCTGGATCTATGGTCAGCAGCTCCTTCTTGGTGATCAGGTTGGTAGCCTGATGGACATACGCAGAAATTACTGTAAATGACCATCTAAACTCTTGAGTATAGATGGTCATAAATGAGTTAGCACATGTTTTTCAAGTGTTTTTTTCTGAGCTTGAATGTGTAGTTGAGAAGAGATATTGATCTTTCACTGTCATCTTGTGTCCTGGAAATTTGCCAAAGTTGGAAATGCTGGAAATTATTATTATTAGTTATTTTGAATACTTCATAAGCATTTTATGGTAGATGTATTAGCTTAGTATATCCCTTTTACATTTTTGGGTCTCTTGGGTTATCTTTCCAAACCTAAAATGTTGTTGACACCATTTATTCCTAATATTAACACTTTTCCAAACCTGTATTAAGTTTGTAAAACCGCTCAGGGAAACACAGATTTACAGAAGTACATGAACAAGGAAGACCAATACACTGTCTTACAAAGAGATACTAACTGCAGCTGAACACTGGGACATGCCTTTAACTGAAGAATTGTTTTTTTTTAAAAAAAGTTTTGCTTTATTTCCAGCTGTTAGCAGCAGATGCAAGACTTTAACATTATATGCTAATTTTCCTCAGTGATAAAACATCCAAGACTAAATTACCTGCAGTGCACAGGCAGCACAGACTCAGGATAAACGAACAAGGTGACAGCTCTACAATGACTGCCATAGAAAGTAGTGGTCACACTGTGTTGAGGTGTTCAAACCAGCAGGGGGAGCGAGTGAATTACACATTGTGAGCGCACAGTGATGGAGCTTCTCTTTGCACTATGTTACCGTGATACAGTCGGCCAGAGAAGAAACAGAGCTGTTTATGCACAATCAAGTCATCTTAAAATTTATATTTACTTAAGGACAAATTTCCGAGCATGCAGACCACTCTGCAACAACCCAGCCTCTTGCTAATTCAAACCTTTTTGTCTGTAAAATGTCCAGTCCTCTAATTAGGACCAATGAGCAGGAAGGAAGTACTTAAACTTTCAGCGCAATGCATCCATCCATGCATTGCACTCATTACTCCCTTTACAGCTAATAAACATCACTATGAAACAGAGCAAAGACTGTATGTATTGTATGTTTGGAAAGACATATATGAAGAGATGATCTTGTACCTTGTTTTCCATGTACTCCAGCCACTGGAGTCCCAGGTTGGTGACGATACGCGGAGTGCCATCGTCAACTGGAAGAATATCGATCTTGAACTTTTGTGGAGCAGCCGTCACTATCTGGAATCCCAAAAAGTTAAACATAAAAAATAGATTTTTGAAGATGGTGTTTTGAGAATAATTTAATGGACAGTCTCAAGATGAATACATCACTCAGTGAGTCTCAAGAGGATTTAACTACTTCAGTTGTTTTAATTCCCTTTAAAACTTGCTGGATCTCGACCTGTTCATCCAAAATATCAACACACATCTAAATTCTCAATTACTTTCAGGAGTCTGTTGTAATACAAACAGTTTTTTTTGGCTCAGGTTTTAAGATATTTTTGTCTCAGATTGCTGCCTAAATAACAATTCAACAGAGGTGAATACAATGTAATTTGTGGTGCTCCAAAAATTACAACAAAATATATCAGCAGCAACATCTGGCTGCAGAAACTGTCCTGGATACACTGGATCATATACAGACTGCAACAGTTTCCCCCTGAACTACTTCACACTGACAAACATTAGGACAACTTTTTGATAAGAATGAGTCATTAAAACAAGGAAATGGAAAAGTTCTCATGAACTGGATACAGGCTGAATGTTATAGTGGCAAAAAACAAGCACTGCAGGTTATTACTTTATTGATTTATCCCCCTTCAAGATGTGATGACAGGCTAAATCAGACAAACTACTTCAATATTACTAGTTACTGCATTGTGTCGGAGGTGCAAGAGGGAATACAGAGAGAGCAGCCTGTCATCACACAGATGCTGTTAAGGCCAAGTTTGACAGGTGCCATTTGAAGGATGTGTTCGTCCGAAGGGTGTTATATGAGCTCATAAATTATTTAACAACACGGCGGCTCTAGTGGGAACAAATTCACCTCAAACACTAACAGCGTTAAGGCCACAAACCGTCTTTTGAGCTGCAGACCACGTGTGACCATTGAGCCAAATGAATCCAGGCAATTGAAAGATAATAAACGCAAGCCTGGTAAGAGTGTGTGTGTTTGTAACTGGGGATATCAATACCTGCCTGCTGTCATTTACTTAATCATGAACCATTTGCGGTGACAGGTGGCGGAGTGCAGCTGAGAGGGATGGATAAATTGACATACCTATAACTATCACCATGAAGCTGACAATAACACACACACACGCTCACACGTACTGAAGATCATACTTCTAGACTTGTGAGGACCCTCTTTTAATGCATTCTAGACCAGTGGTTTCTGATCTCGCCACTGGAGGGAGGGCAAGATGAATCTAAGGCATTGCGAGATTATTATCAGGTAAGAAGTAAGAAATTACAAAACTTCTGCTACGCTAAACTGTGTATAAGTACTACTCTGCTTTGCTTTCTAGACACTTTCTAAAATTGTTCTAATTTCCCAAAAATGTCTTCTCCTTTCAAAATGCCCTTATTTTCAAATAATGCCTCACTTTTCCAAATAGCATCATTTTTCAAAAAGACGCCTCACAAAGAGAGAAGTATAATGGCAGTCACACAAACTGCTGATTCACCCCTTCCGTCATTAAAAAGGTCAGAGCAGTGACTCCACCACCCCTACATCCCGACACACACACACACACAAAAACATCTACCATCAAATACACACACAGAGACGCACACAGACGCACCCACCCGTGGCCTCTGCTAATTCAATCATCTAGCTGTAATAAAAATGTCAGGAAGCTGCCTCATACACACACACACACACACACACACACGCCAACACACAATCTGCACATTTTGCCTTCCAGCTGTGGTAAAAATGTCAGTGCACACACACTACAGCCTTGTGTCACTATATTTGTGGGGACCTGTCACTGACATAATGAATTCCCGTGATCCTAACCTTAACCATCACTAAGTTTATAACCACTAACCCTAAGTCCAAGTCTCAACCCTCAAGCAGCACTTTTAAGGGGCTACATGTAGTTTTACAATGAAATCACTTATCAATTAATCACTTTTTATTGCCTATTTGTAAACAGACCGTAACCTCACATAAAAATGAACAACGTGCCTGCTTTTTCTGTTGCTTGGAACTGCCACTCTTTTACATCCTATATCCTGCATGTGCACTATACACAGCAACACCGCAGCCAACAAAATGGAGTCCGCCAACACCAAAAAACAACAAGCTCCCAGCACAACACCGACTGCAACACAAACTCCCCGTGAGGATAAAAAACGAAAAAGTTTTATGTGTTAAATCCCATCAGGCCAAATGACAGTCAGATCAATGTCGGAAACTGTCGGAACTGTGTGAAAACACAGTTGTTATCTATTACAAAATACTATGGGTGTATGTCCTTCCACATTACTTCACCAGCTAACGTGATCCACATTAGGTTAGGTTAGGTTAACTTTATTGTCCCCAAGGGGAAATTCTGCTTGGGCACAGTGCAGTGTTGCTTCATAGCATATTACTATCCTGTGTACCAGTATTATAAGTAGATTTTAGCCAGCAAAAAATGACATAACGATTTGTTTATACTGGCCTATAGCAATGCAAGGCAGGGGGAGCCATTTACATTATAATGGATCAGGTGGTTCAACGTCAAGCTAATAAAACTATTTCTGTAAAGTTCAGTGCTCCGTCATGAGTTCAAGCACACGCAGGAGCACACACTTGGAAAAGCTATCGGATCCTACAAGTGTGGCCCCTACAATGGGCTCCTTGTTTTTGGACCCCACAAATATAGTAAAACAAGCCCACACAGGTTTTTACCTCCTTGCTGCCCTCTTCCACCATGAACAGCAGGTTGGTGCCATCGGCCACAGTAAAGGTGAAGCGGTCTTTGAGCGAGTTGGAGCCGTCGTGGTTGTAGCTAATGCGGTTCTGGTAGATGTCGTCCATGGTGAAACTGCTGGTCTGCCGGTAATGTTGGCCATTGCCCGTGCGCTCGATGGTGCCGTGACGAGGAGCCTGGACGACAGTGAAGACAATGGACTCCGCCTGGACAACATTATGTTTTAGAAGAAGAAAATAGAGGG
Organism: Lepomis gibbosus; assembly: GCA_029875015.1. Taxonomy (NCBI): domain Eukaryota; kingdom Metazoa; phylum Chordata; class Actinopteri; order Centrarchiformes; family Centrarchidae; genus Lepomis; species Lepomis gibbosus. The sequence goes on from JAPMOB010201556.1 coordinate 4,748, forward strand.
AGAGGAGACAGTTTGAGTGTTGTATGAGTATGTTATGTGTGATGTCATTTTATAAGAATCAGTGAAACAGTGAGGGTTTATTTTTTTTAAATTTTATCATTATTGCATTATTTGCAACTTCAACAATCATACTGTGGGAAATATTTTCTAGAAGAACAGGCAATTCTTCTTTTGCTTTGTTAGCACATATAATTAGAAGTTAGTACATATAAGTATAACATGTAACATTTTAAAAGACATCTTGTGAAATAAAGAGAAAATCTGTAATTGCAGTAGATGTGGCAAGGTTGTTCAGAGAAAATAGATACAGGAAAACAGGGAATTGCAATAATCACAAAATAACACCTGGAGTGCACCAAAGATGGCAGATTGATGGGATTAACAGGGTTTTCCTTTAAGCAACAGGAAATAGTCTTGGAAATGTTGTTGCCAGAGAAAACAAAGCTGTAGAGAACAGCCGTCTTTCTAAACAACAGAGGCCAGCTTACAAAGCTTAGTTTGGCCAGCTTAGCTGCTGATATCCAACTATTATTTAGAGGTCCTTCTCCTTTCTAAACTGATTAAAAAAAGAAATAAATAATGAAGGTTGCCGAAGCATTTCAGGGATTTGTGAAGCCAGTGTCCTACTTCAGTGTCTGCATCAGTGGCTTTCAGCTCAAATTCTGTGATGGTCTTCCTTACTCCCTCCTGGACCCTCATACCAGGAACCTGGAGGAGTGGCAGGGAGTCGTCCACTGGCTTGATGGTAATGTAAAACGTCTGGGCAACCTAGTGATGACATACACAGGACAATATAAATCCATTCTGAAGCAATGTAAATGTAACTCCCAATAGTCACCACTGCAAGTATTTTTGGTATTTCATTTTCATTAAATTTCTGTTTTGTCCATCTCTCTAAGGCAACACTGCTCATTTTATTCATCGGGAAATATTACTTTAGTATAATATTGACATGCTCAAATATACCATATGTAAAGAGTGAATATTGTACTATTGTACTTGTATAACTAATAATAACACTATTAAATATACATTTGGTGTATTAGTAAAGTTGAAAAACGTGAACCTATCCTTGAAGCCCATTGGAGTATCTGAACAGACGCTTAGTCAAAGCTGAAAACAGGGCAGTTTTTTTTCTTAGCTGCACTGAGAGCAATGATGATGGTAATGGTGCTGAACAGACAAAATAACATTTGCCACTAACAGTATACGTTTCAGTCAAGTGAGAAAACTATATATATGCAGTCGATTTCTATACTGTATGCTAGGGTGGAAATTTTCCAAATGGGACAACACGTATAATGGAAACATAACCCAAATAGCACAAGCTGCAGTTACAACAGAAACTGTGTACTGCTATGCCATTGAGTTAATACCATCTCATGACGCACAGTGAGTAAAATATTTAGTATCACTATAAAATGCAATATAAAACTTAGTTTCAATGCAAAACACACTCTCCATCTTGAGACAGAAAGGCTTAGCAAAAGTAAAAGCATCAAACCACTTTAGACACAGTAACCACTACAGTGGCCACAAAATCCTTCACACACAGCAGTCAGCCAAGCATGAAGGCCAAATGACCTTTTTCACATGTTTACTCAAGTCCTTGTGGTCCTCATTAGTCTGGATTAGCAAGGCAGATTTATGCATGAGGGGAACTGGGGGGGTTTGGAAGGGTTAGAGAGACACTTCCTCACCACTCAAAAGGCTTGTTAGACTTGATATGTGTATTTATTTATATATTTATTTAAATATATAAATATATTTCATAAAATCTTTTATGTGTTATATTGAAAGGTAATTACTGTGCAATGGGTCAGAAAATCTTTACGGACCCTTTTAATAAAAGGCTTGGTGCAAGATATTTCAGGCTAAAATGCCAATGACAAAGCAGTCTGAAGGGCTTTTTATGTGGAGGACAAACACTGTCTGCCTTTAATTCATTATCATGAGAAACGAGAACACAGGCATGCCAATTGGGTTTGTTATTATTTAAAAAAGTGCTCAAGCTCAAACTTTTCACTATGTCATGGGTAATGTCTACACTCTGCTGACCATCCTGTGGACACTTTGCACACGGCTAAGAGGCATTTCTGTTACAGCCTACCAATTGTCCTATAGACCTGAAAACCAGCCCTCTTTAACATAGTCTTGAAATAATAACTTTCAAATATTGCCACTCAAACACAAATTAGCTATTGAGACCAGTTGCTCTCAAGGAAAAAGAGCATTCTCCTTTAAACAAATAAAGGGTTTTGGGATGAGCATGTGTGGATGGTGGGGGTCTCTTTGATATATGTTTCTAGATGTTCAAAACAAAGAATCCCTCATATTAAATATGTCCTAATCTTTGAAGGGCTATAGGTGCTAATGAACTCTAGTAGATGTGTTTCCCAAGGAACCTCACTGGATCCCCTACCTACCACTCGTGCCTCAAGAGGCGATAGTCCAAAAGTATAGCTCATGTATCCTCCCTGTAGATTCAGGTGGGAGATGCGTGCAAGCAGTAAGCTCGCTCGCTGAGACTACGTCAGCTACTAGGACTGCTAAGTTAGCTGCAGTTATGACCTGATATGAGATATGCATGCCCCTATTTTGTATGTAGTATGAATTTGACAGGTGGAGATTAGTCTCAATTTTACACATTGTAGCTTTAAAATATGGATGACTCACAGTGTGGAAACATGAGCGCAAGCACTGCTGTGGCAAACTAATTTGGCAGTGAATGAATCTAAGTAACTGACTTCTGAATACTGAATATTATAATAAGACAAGTCTAAGGGATCACAAGATGATTTATCATGTTGCTATTTTACAAATGTTCTCGACTGTTTATCCTGTGAAATATTGAATACTTTCACTTCTTCGGGTTTCTAAAAATCTCTTGAGTTGTATGACAGCAGTCATACAACTCAAAATAGTTACCAAAAGACGAGATCATTCTTGCGCAAATAATCTGAATGGTTTATTTATATATGGCGTTAATTGTATATGCAGGATAGTAGATGCGGACATGTTCACTTTCCTCTCCCTCTTTGTCCTCTCTTTGGGTGATGCAGTCAGAGACTCCAAAGCTGTCACCAGCAGAGATGTTGATTGGCTTGAAATGGTCTATCCATTGAGGAGGGGAGGGGGCCCCCTGTTCTAGGCTTTGTGTAGGGTGGGCCAGTGCTGGCTGAACTGCTCATGTATCACGTCCACACATACACGGGGCACTCAGTGACCGTATCATTACAATGTTCTTCTAGGTACCACATTGTTGGACAAAACTGAACAAGCCACCCTGAATGGGTGTTCAAAGCCCTTTTTATTATTTAGATTCAACCCCGTCATTCACCTCATTTGTCCCGTCCGACACGGTGAAGGAGAATTGGTCAGCATGCTTCTCTTCTTCACTGGTGTGGACGTACTGGATGCTGCGCGATGCCAGATCGGCCTGGGTGAACGTGCTGATTCTGGTGCCTGGAGCGAGAAGACGAGTAGTTGTTAGTCGAGCTGAAACAATCAACAAAAATATATTTGCTTCCTCTTTCCTCGAACCAAAATTCATCCTGACACACATACAGGCTACACAAAAACAATAACTGTACACACACTGAAACCAGTGACCCCTGTTTCCATCCAGGGGGTCAGTGTGGACATTGTAGAGGATTACAAATACCTGGGAGAGCACATTGACAATAAACTGGACTGGGCCAAGAACATGCAAGCCCTCTACCTGAAGGGCCAAAGGGGTCTCTATTTTCTGAGGAGGCTGAGGTCCTTCAACATCTGCAGGCCGATGTTGAGAATGTTTTGAGTCTGTGGTGGCCAGTGCTATCCTGTTTGCTGTTGCATGCTGGGGCAGCAGGTTGAGGGTAGCGGACGCCGACAAACTCAACAAACTGATCCACATGGCCAGTGACATTGTGGGGGTGGAGCTGGACTCTATGTCGGTGGTGTCAGAGAGGAGGATGCTGTCCAAGCTACATGTCATCTTGGAAAATGTCTCCCACCCACTCCATGACGTGCTGCTCAAACACATGAGCACTTTCAGTGCAAGACTTCTTCCCCCAAAATGCACCACAGAGCGCCACAGGAAGTCATTCCTGCCTGTGGCCATCAAACTTTATAACTCCTCCATCTAAGTGTCATAGTTACTCATTAAACTGGACCATATTATATGTTTAATACTTAATGTGCAATATTCTCTGCTGCTATTTATTCATTATCGCCGTACACCATAACAAATCTTTAATAATGTAAATATTGTACATATCCACACTTTATATTTTTCTTCATATTTTATATTTACTCTTATATTTATATATTTCTTTATCTTCCCACTTTCTATTATTATTTTTATTTCTTTTGCCTTGTTGTGCAATGGGTAAAACAGCTACTAAAGAATTTACCCTCGGGGATCAATAAAGTATTTCTGATTCTGATGGAGACAAACACACATAAACACAAATCACAACCCTTCTTTGTAAGTACATTCTTACTCTTGCCTCTTACTCCTTGAACACATGCCGCCACACTCACTTTATGTCACATTTTGATGTTTTTCTACCAATCTTTCTTCTGTTTAATCTCAGTGTCAGTTGTCTTCTGTCCAGTCCTTCCGTGTCTGGTTGTCAATGTTCATCTTTTCTATTTTGACATTAGGCTGTTTAATCAGCGCCCCCTTTGACATTTGTCTCAGAGCTCACACTGAGTTCCTTTTCTCTTTTCCTTTTTGGCTTTTATTATTTTAATGAGCAAATAAACTAAAAAAATTTAATGTTATACCTATTTAACGAGGCTCCAGCTCTTCTGGCGCCTAAGCGGATAAATACATGGGGGAAACCTAATTAGGTTTGACCGCAACAATCAAACATTACTGTGCATGAAACTAAAAAACAAACGTCAACATATTTGACGTCATAGGAGTTCCATTTCTGATGATTTGTTGAGGCTGGATGCTTAAAGACACATTTATAAAGGAGACAACGTAATTCTTTGAAACATACATAAATGTAAGTATAGTTACCTTTGATATGGATGTGACACTTGAATTAAATAGTTATGTATGATGAACGCAAAGGAGAGAATGGACCGAACTTCAGCCAAACATCCATTTTCTCTGATTTCTATCTCAGATATTTAATTTTATTAACATTTCATTTTTACATAGTCAGTTTAACAAATGAAATGTGTTACCATATAAATTGCAATATTAATACTAGATGAGTATAGGCAGGTTTAAATGCCTACAAATGAAAGCATGTGAGTCCTATGATTCAACAGTATTTTCTCATCACCTGATGCTATATTTTAAATAAGGCAGTTACTGTTTTTTACATGCCTGTCATTATATGAAGGGATCTTCAATAACCTATATATGGACCTCTCACTTTGACATGAAGGTAATAACAAGTAAAATATTACAGTCTGGTGACGGAGTCAAAGTTATTTCCCTAAGCAGACAGGATGGGTGAACAGTTATTTTCCTGTGCAGAACTTCCAATAAATAGAAAAAAACAACTCCCAATGTATCGGGTCAAATATTATACAGGGAGTGCAATAACTCATTCAGCAAGTCACCAAGGGCCTTAAAGAAAATGGAAATTAAGGCTTTTCAACATCAATCTTCCTCACGTCAACTTTTGATACAGTGACACATGCTGAAGTCTATGATCCTCCTGGGTTGTGTCATCTATTCCCCAGCAGGAACTTTACGCATCATCAAAATCAGGACAAACACACAGAGAATAAGAGGCCATTCTATATAATGTTCATGTATGGCTGTGTGATGTGTTATTTCAAGGGGACAGCAAATTTTCACTGTTTAACAAGCTGTACACTCACTACTTTACATTGTAGTAAAGTGTCAAAGTGTTGGCCCGCAACAGAACGTATGAAGTAAATGGAGGTAAAATATTTTAATAAATCGTGGCAAAACAATTCCAGATAGATCTCAGAAAACAAATTTGCCTTTTATTTGTCATTTTGGCAGTGACATTCTGAAGTCACAGTTGAAATGATATCTCATGGGACATGTATTTTCCTGTTACCATTAAATGGTAAAGTATGTTGACTTCAGTATACTAACTGCAAAAAAGTGTGCTATAAAGATTAGCATATGTATATGCTGCACCAGAGATGTAAAGTGTTCAACACACAGGGTGAAAAGTGGAACTACAGCAATGTGCAGTATGACAAAAAATATGGTGTTTTTTGAAAATTAAACCTTGTAAACCTGTTCCTCTAAATAGGATTTTGAACTTGAAAATGAGCATAACACCACCTCTTTAAGTAAAAGTATGATTACTTTGATGAACTATTTCTTAAGCACAAGTAAAATTACTGGTATAAAAAAACTACTCAAGTAAAAGTAAAAAGGAGCTCATTTAGAATTTACTCAGATTAAACGTTACTTTGTTACTTTTTTAACCTCCTAAAATAACCTATGTATACTTGTCATAGGCCTACCTATTTCATTAATATTTGATAAAAGCACAAAGCCATATTTCGCTTTCGATAGATACTTAGCCAAAGCAACGGCGCAAAACATCATTAGACATTTTATGTTGAATGTTTTCACTTTAATATGAAACTGTAGCGGAACAGATTAGACTATGGCAGCTGACTGGACTGGGAAAATTTTAATATTTCCAATCTCATGCACCGATGTTCTTGAAAACTTCTTCTACCAACTACCTGTGGTAAAAGCAGGGTGCTAACTATGCTAACTCTGCTAACTCTTTATTAGACATGACATGCTATTTTTACCATTCATTCCTATTTTTCCATTTCATTATGTTCCCTCTGGCTGGAAGTCCGACACTCCTGATTTTACGAATGATCCATGTGTCACTGCAGTCGCAGGACTCAGTCACAGTCAGTCCTGTCTTTGAGCCACTCACGAACATGCTTTTTTTTTACTCAGTAATGGATGTGACAAATGTAGCGAAGTACAATACTTCAAAAAACATAATTAAGTAAAAGTACAAGTATAGTACAAGGACACAAAAAAACTCAACGTAACTACTACTCAATGTTACTTTACACCTCTGCACTGCACATAATCAGTATGTAGAGCAGTGCTGGTCTCCTTGTAAATGATTTTAACTTCTGTGGGTGGAGCCACAAAACATAGTTTGGTATTTTTTGTATTCAAGCCAACCAACTTGCAGACGTAATTATATATATATTGTTTTCTTTTCTACATTCATGAGCACTTACAATATAATATTAGAAGATCAGCAGACTAAGTCACAATCTGTTACATTTCCAACTCAACTCTCATACGACAAAGGTGTAAACAACCCAGAGCTGTTCAAAGCCCCGGGAGTCTACACAGCCACAAGAACCAACAAAGCCTCTTGGATAAGTAGATCGGTCTGGTTGCCGCTGACTTAATATTTATACTTCCTTTCGAAAACTGAAAGCAACAACATTACATCTGCTACAGCAGTCTCTAAGGAGGACATGGCAAAAAAATGTCACTGCTTAACAGCTGCACGGCCACTGAAGTCTTAACAGAAATTCATGAAAGGCTGCACTTCAGGAGCTAACAACAAGAGCTGCATCTATTTCCTGGCTATAAATCAGTGCTCTGGTCTCTTTTGTAGTTTTGTTGAAGTCAGAGCTACACACCCTTCCCCAATTTGTCTCTAAAAGAGGCTGCAGTGAACATACGGAACATTTGAGGTGAGGCAGTGAGTTACAGTCTTCATTGATTTGTACGACAAGTCCCTTTTGACTAATGCTCCACATGAGAGGGGTGTGGTAACCTTAGCCAGTTAATAAGCCTTTTGAAGCCTTTGGCTTTGAAAGTGGGCATCGAAAGAAAGCATTCATCTCTCTGTGCTGTTGCCTTGACATTCCAAGTAGGCTGACAAGCTATCCCAAAGGAGCAGGCAGCTAGGTGTGCGTGTTAGCATAGAATGACAGATTGGCTGAATGGCTAGCGGTAATTATCCGGGGCTGCTCAGTGACTCTGGGGTGAACTGATGCTCGAAGATCAGACAGCAGTGTTAACATCCAGGTAATTAGCATGCTGCAAGAGCACTCAGCAATGTGGGGAATCCATTCAGAATTGTTCATTAGCACAGAAGCAAATAATCACCTCTTTGTGGTTGGAAGATGCATCAGTTTATTTTTATTTCTAACATTTGAGGTTAAGGCAAGATAAGGTGTTTTAATTCCCAGTGGTTTTGTGATATTTTGTTTTTGTATTTCAAGTGAGTTTGTGAAAGCTCTGAGCACACACTAGAAATTTAGTTAAGTCTGCAGTCATTCAATATCTGTGTGTATGTGCCAATGAGTGTATGAGTGTGTCTATTTTGTAGGGGGCAGCTGGAATACATTAGAGATAAATGAGAGAGGAACTGGACCAAGGTTCATTACACTTTGCTCTTTGTGTGTGTGTGAAAGAACCTCACTGTATATGAATTAATGATATATGAGTCTGCAGCAAATCAATTGGACTCAACAACATGTTATTTTCTAAAAGCCTTAAAAACAATAATTCAATTCAAGTTTGTATTCCATAAAATTAAAGGTGAGGATCAGCCAAAACATTATTTTCACTGTTCTGACAATTTCTCATTTCTCACATTCAGACCTCAGATTTAACAGATTATTTTACAGGTTTCTTTACATGTTTTTCAAATAATGCATGTTGCTGTATTTCAGTGGATTGTTGTAAGAGATCTTTTGTGTTCTCTGTGATAAGAGATTTAGATCAACTTTACTCAGTTTAAAGTACACAAAACTATTTGGCCAGCAATCCAGTTGATTAGCTGTATTAAGAGCCTTTGTAGGAAATCAGTACAGAGGAGTAAATACAAAAATCTAGTGCATTTTTAATGAATCATATATTGTTAGACTTGAACAGATAAAAAATTAGCCCCTGAAGCCAGTGACGTGCTTTTCTGCCTTAGTGTGTGTTTGACAATGCGGCAGGAGAACAAATACCAAATGCTTGAGAGATGTTTCGAGGTCACAAATTAGAAACCTTTTTACATTATTAAATTCTAAGAAAGAAACATTTCAATGAAGCAAATCATGTGAATATGAAAGTATCCATTACTGCCAAATGCAAATAGCTTGACAGTCTTTTCCGCTAACGTTAATTTGGCTGTGATTATACTAAAACCTAGAATAATGGTATGGACATGTTTTGGTATGGGTATGTTATATTGCTGTACATGGCACCTTTAACATGCTGTCCCCTTATTGTAAACAATAAGGCATATAATGTGCTCCATCATAGTGATCACAGACGCAGTAAATAAGTTACTGTTCCAAAACCTGAAACACTGATCTGGTGTTGCTACCTGGGTTGGCGGAGTGCTCCAGGTGACCCAGGCTCGTCTGTTTGGTGATGCGGTAGATGAGCTCGCCTGGCTCGCTGTCCTGGTCGCTGGCCGACAGCTGCAGCGTGGTAAGCTTCTTCATTGAGTTTTCATCCAGCACCAGGCCTTTGTTTACCACCACTGATGGAGGAAGCCGGTCCTCTGGAGGAGAAAAGAAGACGGTCAGTCACAGGAGGAGAGGAGAGGAAAATCATGAAAGAAAACGAGATCCCTCCAAGCAAAGATTTATCAGTAAAATCATGGCCGCCTTTTGCGAGTTTATGAAAACTATTTGTCCAAAAGGAGATAAAAATATTAAAAGTCACTTTCTCATCCTGGTAAAAAATGAAAGGGACGGACTGAAGCAGTAGAGGAGAAAGAAGCTGGGACTGATCGGGGAAAGAGAGGAGATAAGAGGAGAAGAAAGGTATATAAGGAAGTGGAGAAATGGACAAATGACACAACTACAAAGTACAAAAGCAGAAAAGAGTAAGCTGGGTGATGGCAAAGGAGGGAGTAAGGCATATCAGAATGTGTGAAAGATTGATATAGGTTTGGGAGATTTGGACAAACGGATTAGGAAAGACTGAGAGGAGGGCAGGGAAGTAATCAGAGGGCAGTGTGGTAGGAAGAGATATGAACCGAGAACTTCAGTAGTCACATCTGAGCGAACAGTGAAAAGAGAGGGGGAATAATACAGACCAGGATAAAAAGTGAGCTGGGTAAGATATGAGAGAATCAGGATGCTGTTCAGCCATGAGGGACAGACAATCCTTCAGCCCCCAGCAGCTTGTAATGCAAACGGTTTGGCTGACTCCCCAGAAGGAAGTGAGTAGAAAAATAACATTTTGCTGGGGTTTCAGCCATCGCAGGCGACAGGAAACCTTCCAGCTGACTGAGACACTGAAGCTTTATGAGACAATGGACTACATTTGCATAAACTTTCTTCTTCCACAAAGCAGCCCTGACATTTCTTTTCTTTATTTTACCAATTTTCAATTATCTCTGCAATGAAGCTATAATTTTATAATGTAAATGAGGTTTTCAAGTGGTCCAAAATTTTAAACACAATCCATAACAATTAATTCAAATTTTGAAATTAGACTCTACCCGATTTATATAGTATAATTAAATCTGACCCATGGACCCATGAAGACCCAAACAGAGAGAAAAGATGGACACTGATGGCAGCGTGGTGATCCACTATTTAAAGAGCAGTAGCTGTTATGCGCACTCTCCGCCTGACTCCTGTGATGATGAGAACGCACCACAAGGTCACAGCTCATGGCACACGTCTGCTCGGATCCACTCAGGTATTACACAGAAACACGAGATCTGAGGCAAAACAAGGTTTCTCTAACCGACCTGATTAGACTGAATATGAGTTGGACCTGGCCAGACTGGTCTGGCCTTGGTTACCAGGAACCGAGAGGACCCATGAAGACTATTGTAATTTAATTGATATATTTTATTTGTTCCCTCAAGCTATTTTAATGATACTATTTACAGTATAAAAATATCTTTGATTACTTTGATTACTGTTTACAATAAAAGGCCCACATTAATCAGGTTTAAAGGAATGTCAGCAAATCCTTAATTTATTTAATGAATTAATGAATTAGCAAAAACCAAATGTTGGTATTTTTTACTTTTTTTTGCTTGTGGTCAAGTTTGAAAAAAGCCATATATTAATTTACTATCACTTGACTTTATTGTAGTGCTGATCATTTTAGCCGTACAATATATATTCGACCTATCACCCCTTTTAGTATCAGCTGGAAGCTTTTCATGTTCTCTGCTAATAAAGGTTTGACACGGAACTCACCTCACCACATTTTAACCACTTAACATAAGCAGAAGGGCCAGTGGCTTTTAAAGCTGGAGTGCTGGACTTTTACATATAAATGAACATCCATTATATTCAAGCCCTCGCCAGACGAGTTCACACAATGCTGATTAAGCCGCCAGATAAATGTCTTCTCAGTATGTATGAGTTTTTAAAACCGGTATATTGGTTTAAAGACAAACAGGGTCTGATGGATATTTATTATTTTGAATTGTTTACTATGATTATAGTATAGTTTGTGATCATATGCTTTAACAACGTTGTATTGTCTGCAGTCGTGCCAATAAAGCCGAATGAACTGAAAGTGAACGGAGATGACACGACTCTCTCAACATGGCTCTGGAGCAACTTTAGCAACAGAGTAGCTACAGCATCTAGCAGTATGGTGGAGTGCACAGTGTTTGTGCAATCGCTGCCAGAAGGGGAGACAAAAGTTCTGCACTGCAGGTTTAAGTGAGAAGTAACAAGATATCAAAGTGGGTTAGATATAAATATCATTACTGTGTACTTTTGTGATTTAAAATGTAACAACAGTGGCTTGTACAGACGTGGCTCTACACAATTCATATTCAGGATGGGTCTACGGTGCAGTGGCGCATCAGTAAGCGCGCAGGACAAAGGGATAAATCTGTAGTAATTGCCTTCTCTCTGCCAAATTGAGGAACACTCCAGCCTTTATTTTAGTGCTGCAGGTAACAGAGGATAGAGGAAACCCTACCAAGCACACTGATGAAGAAGGACTGGTCGATCAGTTTGTTGCCCTCTGGATCGACCAGGTTGAACTTGAAAGACAGGCTGCCTCCTTTCTCCCCTTTCTCATGGCTGTACTGCAGCAGTCCTGCAAGACAGGGATGAGCTCTCAGACTTAACTTGATGTTGTGTTTCAGCTCCATGCAAAACACTAACTGCTGGAGAAAATTAAAGCATTTACGCAGGCAATAGTCATTATCATATTAAGGTGCAGACATATGCAAAATTAACTTGAGCAAACTGAACCATAAAAGAGCTGGTACCTTTGTTAACGTCCTCCTGAGTGAAGCTCTGAACGGGACCTTTAACAGAAATCTTCTCCACACGTCCGTTCTTGCTGAGCTGGAGTTTGCCGGCTGGAAGGTCTTTGGTGAGGATGTACCTGATCTTCAGGCTGTCTGAGTCGATGTCTGTAGCCTTTAGATTCTGCTCTGAGATCTTAGATGAAGATCCTGAAATAATTTAGAGCACTCAACGTCTTTATCTCCCTTTGAATGCTCGCACACAACAAATATTCTCCTCCTTGATAAAACACCATCCCACTCACAACTATTGACGGCCCTTCATTTGATATTTCATCCTTGTTGAGTTTTGATGGTATTTTGTTTTTCTTTTTTTTTCTTTCTCTTTTATCTGAACAAAGTTTTTTTTGTTAACTTTTTCTTGTTATTTAACCTTGTGGAAAAGTAAACGCAACACTACATTAGCTGCTTACACACACTTGGAGCCGGTGAAATGCTATTTAATGTATTCATTGTGTTTTCAAGGCCTTAATTTAAGACTTTTCTCACACTTTGGAGTATAGAGAGACCTTGATTTAACACAAACCTGATGGATTCAATTATCATTTAATAAATTGCTAATACAACTTTCCTTTCCCCTCTCACCTGCCGGGAGCTGCAGGCCTCTGTTGACGGTCATTCTGGGTCCTTCGCTCCTTCTGACATCCATGGTGAACTCGAGATGGCCTGTGTGAGTATAGATTCCATCGGTGAGGGTGAATCCCATTTCATCTGCACCCCCGCTGACGGTTTCAGGTGTGTACACTAGCAACTGGTCCAGGACGTCCTGGTAGGTGAAGGTAGAACCCTGTGTGAGGACCCGGCCATTCTCCAGCGGCTGAGAGTAGAACTGCCGTCTGCGGAGTTTGCCTGAGGGAGTAAAAGATTAATGGACCTCTGATTTTGAAGACAGTATACGTCTAATAGTAGTTGAATAAAGCAGCACATCAAACTGCATCTGGTTAAGTGCCGCGATTATCTCGGTCAAATGGGGGAGGTTTGAGGTTTTCATGCAGTACATGAAAGGACATGAAAGTCTTTGTAGAAACTAATGAGACTTTTTAGATTCTACTAAATTACACTGCTCCTTAAATCAAAGCCCAGGTTTAAACAGGATTTGAGCCTAAATCCTGGAGCATAATGAGAGGACACACACATACACGCAGACACACACACACACACACACACACACACACACTGACTCTCTTTTTCCCTCCTGCACATACATTTCTAAAGTATTTGCAGTATGTGTCTGCGTTGTTTTAAAGCATTTAAATTACGATTTAAATAAAAACTGTTTAAAAAACAAGTACTACAAATCTAAACAAACATTTGATGCCGGTTGTTGGCGTAATTTGGTGTAATTTGGTGTAATTTGGTGTAATTTTCTGAGACTCAGAGCGGACAGATTTGGGTTGAAACCTTAAGGATCAATATTATGTACTAATACCAATACAGCTGTGAAGAGTTATCATTTTTTTATACATACTATATTATATAAAGCATACACAGTGCAATTGAAAAACAATATATCATTCAGTACATGTTGACATTAAATATAATATACTGTACTGTAGAACGTACCATACCTGTTCTTGTAGTCTCTACAGCCATTAGATTTATTTATTTATTTACAGTATTTAATATCCAATAGCCGGCTTCTTTTTAGTACGACTGATTCCTTTGTTTGGCACCATACACGGACACCAAACAAGTTTGATAGCATGAGGTAACTGGATGTGTGTGCTGGAGAGCTGCATCCTGATGTCTTTATTACGTTAGAAAGGGTCTCTCTTTCGCTCTCTCCCTGATAAATCTGTGTGTGTTTCTGAGTGTGTGTGCGAGATGTGAGGACAGCGGAGAGGCAGCTAGTTAAAAAGATGAGCTGCCCGGGACTCATTGTCCTGTACGAAATCACTCCTCTTTTACTCTCTGTCCCATCAGCACTACACGCTGCTAGTTTTATGGCAGTGGTACACTTGGTTTCACCGGCTGCTTTATGGTGCTTTTACTGGGTGGAAGGGGGGGGATGTTATGAGGATAGTCCCCAGGCAGGTTTCTGGCAGGATGGCGGACAGGTAACACCCAGCAAGTAGCAAATGGATGTTTTTCAGTGAAATAATACACGAGCGTCAACTGCAGAACTGGCTTTTTGAGCCCTATCAAATATTTAGTAATTTCACACTGTTCAATGTTAATGATGTTCAAACTAGAGGTGTTTTGCTACTCTAATGATCCTCCTCATCTTTACCAGATGAAGATTGGATGGTGCTAAAAGGAAAAGCAGATGTCAGTCAGTTCTTGACAGCAACGTGGTCACACATGTGAAACTGGATCCCGGTCCTCCGACTGGTTAAAAACTTATTCCAGAAGTAAAAGACAGAACAATTTCATTTAAACATGAAACACAAATTGGCCATCAGCTGACATCAAGACCCCTGACGAAGTGTTGCTTCGATGTATTAAGTATTACAAGTGTTTTGCTTCAAAGGTGTATTCAGCATTTTTAAGACATTAACATTAAACTTTTGGCAGTACACTCTGACCACAAGCCAATAAAATCAAACTAACATGAATACACATCAACAATGACTTTGTATTAATCCGGTTCCTAACTGGATACCTGTTACACTGCTCAACACAAAGTGAAACTGTTAAAGCCTGAAACTGGAAGGGGGGATTTTTTCCAATCAAAAACTATTAATTAAACTATAAACTATTATATCAACTATCAAACATATGCTTGGTTGCCCTAACTAAAGTCAGTTCCTTCAGCAAAACAGAATCATGAAATCTGAACAGCAACCAAGCACTTAAATTTAAATTTTTTTATTAGGAATAATGTCATTCTTCTGGGACAAAAAAACCCGTCTTATTGCTCTTCATTTTCTTTATTGAATTTTTCACCCAGTTCCTGATTCTGTAAAACTGTTCTGAAATTGGATAAGATGACAGATTGCCGAGTAAAAAAATATAAAAATAATAATAGTAAAAATAATCTTTTTGTGAAGCAATTTCTTGGTCTGGTCTACCAGGCTTTGGCAGGCAGGAGAGAAAACTCAATTTGGGATGGTGAAGGGACGTCAGGAAAACAGAGTGTTTGGAGGTCAGTTGATTTGAGTGTGTGTCGTGTGAGGTGAGCGCGTGAGGAATGGCTGCAGTCAGAGTGCAGTGCTGCAGTGGATGACCAGTGTGTTTGTCTTGTTTTAAACTGTTTGGGTGTCGGAAGTGAGAGTAATGTGTTTACGAGCGAGTGTGTGTGTTCATCTTTATCCCGTTCAAAACAATTTACTATCAACATGCTGGATACTCCTCAGCATAACTCTCTGCTGGGCTGTTTATTAGTTTGTGGTGTGTATATGTGTGTGTGTATGTGTGGAGAAGGAATATGTGATAGTATACCTGTGTGTGTGTGTATATGGGAGTATATACTATATGTGTGTGTATATGCTAATATACAAACTGCACTGCAGTGCTCGTGTTTCTGTACATATGTAAATATACATTAAGCACATCTCCATTGGATTTTAATTGCTTTAATTATGACACTCTAATTACTGCTTAATGGAAGGTTGAAAATAAACCCCAAACTGTAAATACTTTAGAAAAACACTTAAATACCTAAATAAATACATCTTTTAAATTAATGAGACTTAAAAACATTTGAGAAGACAGTGACTGCATTTTTGATTTTATGCATTTTTCTGTGTGCTGCCACTTGATTGCTTTTATATTGTAAACGTTTCTTCTTGAATGCCACCTATTTAAAAACGAGACTTTAAGACAACATTACTCAATACAACATATGATGTGTATGTGTGTATGTGTGTGAATGTCTTGCCTCCAGTGGCACCAGAAATACATTTAAGTTGTTTGAATTGAAACTTGCATCAGCATTGCAGCTGTTTTTCCCACAGTGGAACCAGTTTGATATACAGTATCTCGTGATGAGTTGCATGAGTGACAAGTTACATGATTTTCATCCTTGGCATTAAAAGAGAACAAAACCTGGGTTTGATAAACAATATCTTTCAGGATGCGGAATTAAAGTCGAGCTCAGAATCAAGTGAATTATTGTTTACATCTGTGCACTCAGTTAATCAGGAACACCTACGTACCTAAGAAAGTCTCATGCAACAGCCCTGGAATAAATCTTCCTTGCTTCAAGGATTTAATGTTCAGTTAATTTAATATTATGGTAATATTGAAGGCTATGGTGCTAATGAATTTTTTGCCAAACACATTTTACTGAGAATAGACTAAATAGTCAAAACTCCTCTCAGTGTGATGAAGGTAGGATTTATGACAGGGTTGTTGAACTGCATTATTTTTAGTGCAGTAGACCAAATAAACTAGCAACTGAGAGTAAGCCTATATACAGTAGTATGTGTGTGTGCTGTTATCAGTGCTCACCGTAGGAAGGCTTCCTGATGATGGTGAAGAGGATCTCGTTCTCTGGTGTGTCCTGGTCGTGGACGGTGAGAGACGAGTTGGTGATGACGACTCCAGAGTTTTCCTCCACATGGATGCTGCTGACAGACACCACAGGCTCCCTGTCCTTTTTACTCTGCTGGGAGAGGAAAAACGAACCACGCTAACATAATGACCATCACATGGATTTTGTTTGCATTAATAATTTACGTGAAACAACTACATTTTTGTTCAGCAACAGGTCGAGCACAATAGAGAGATTCAACCTTCAGATTTTAGTTTATCTATAAAATCATTTTCTGTACTCTCATTCTTTTATCTAATAAACACACACTATATAGAACCGTATATACATACACATACACACACACACACACACACACACACACACACACACAC
>JAPMOB010201566.1:0-18313 GCA_029875015.1 Lepomis gibbosus
TATATATATTATATAACATATAATTACATGCATGACCTAACTATGACCTATAACATGACCTAACTATTTCTCACCTCATATACAAAAATAAGTTTAGTCACACAGTGGTACTGTATTTGCTCTACTTCACACATCAGAAATACACACACGCACTGAGCGAGTGGCAGGCTGGTGAATTGATAGAGAGAGAACAAACAGAGAGTTGTTTGCTTTAGAAAAGTGTCAAAACCTTCATTCATCTTCACCGCCCACAACACACACACTTAATTTTTAACACTGTTCAGACACTGCTTGTTTTCTTTGAGTTCTCACACACACAAACATTCAATAACATGCCCCGTAATTTGTATGCTGTACACACACACAACCATAACTCACAATCTCCTCACACGTGTGGACACGACTATGGACTTTACGGCTGTCGATGCGCACACGCGCAGCCACACAATGCAGCACTGAGTTGAGAGGAGGCGTGTGTGATAAGTTGTATTATGAGACTGTGTTATCTGTTGTGTCAACGCTGTCTTAAACACCCCCTTCCTCCTCTTTCTGTCTTCACACAAGTTATGCTATCCCTTCAGCAACAAACTCTGAATGAACTCTCTGAGGTTCCTTCACAGCTGTAATGTCAGGAATCTCTGAATATTCTGCCCAGTTCTTTTACCTATGCAAACAGTCACAACGATAATTACTAATTTATTTAATTCATGACTAAATTAATTATTGGCTCATACATACTGTGAGATGTAAGATAACCATCAAATATTTGGCTGCACCATCTAGCCTTATGTAATTACACAATTTATGTTGTTCTGGACTTTTATATTCTGAGTATCCTCCATTCCAGCACGACAGTGAAACAACAAGAAGTTCCTCCCTGTCCAGAAACTAGCGTATGGTTAAACACAAATCTTCAGTTACTATTCATCTTCAGTGTGAAAGCAGCCACACTGAGTTCCACCCCACATCAAGCTTGACAGTCGGTGTTTGTTGAGAGTTTTTTCCCACAATTCCACACACTTCCTGTTTCCTGTTTAGCTCCTAACCTTATCGCAAACTGTAAATTAAGGGCTCTGTGTGTATTTTGGTTTGTTCCTAACTTGATTAGGTAAGATAAATTAGTCAAATGCAAACAGTGCAAACAATGAGTCCACTATCGCCCACAGTGTTTGTGTGATCTTTTGTTAGCTGTTTCTATACAACTACAAGTAGTGACGTTCTCTCAGGGTATTTTTGGCTGTGTGTGTATGTATGTGAAGTGTTGTGAAATGATAGGATGCACCAGTCTCTGATGATGATGATGATGATGATGATGATGATGAGTTTCTTAAGCCTCAAAGAGGACAGGCGCACTTCCAAGAACTTCCCCCTGCAATTAGACTACACCTACCACAACACACTCAGAGCCTACACACCCTGGATACGTGCTGTAGTTATTGTAGGCAGCAAGATGGAAGATCACAGCATATGTACTACAAACATGATGACTATGAAGTGTGTAGTGCAAGTGTGTATTTTTACTGTATGTTCTTTCAAATCCGACTGTGTTGAACTTTTTAATGCAACTTGTGTGTGTGTGTGGCACTCAGCCCCATGCCTATTGGTGAATGGCCTGACCTTTGGGAGCAGTTTGGCGTTCAGCGTCTTTGTTGACAGGACGAGCTGGGGATCCAATCTCTCTACCTCCTGAGTCACAGCTTTCCCATTGGTTCCTACAGTCAAATCTTTAAAAACAGCTTTAAAACTATTGTTTCAGTTGGGCACTGTAGTTTTTAGCTAATGTTGCTCAAACTGCGAAATACCTTTTGTTGAGGACTATTGTCAGAGCAGATTAAACCTCATTTTGTGCTTTAGTGAGTATTTGAGGAAGCGAGACGGTGTATGTGAGTCACAATAAACTATGGTGCAACAGTTCGGCTCATTGATGTCTTTAGAGTTGGATAATAATGGATCTCTATGGCGAAGAGGAATAACTCCTTAAAATAGATCCTGTTTGCTAGGTGTTAGCTTTTTAGCTTAACCATTAATTCGAGGCAAAGTTGATTTATTTATTTTTTTTCTTTTTAAAAATGACAACATCACTACTATAGGCCTAATATTAATTGTGTGTTGTTTTCATTTATTAAATCCTTGTTCAAGAAAAACAGTTTACATTGGTCTGTAATTTATTAATGCTAATTACTAAAAAAAAAAAATCAAAACCATTCATGCACAAAAATAACTGTTAAGTTGTAGTTTTTACTTGGACATCGTAAATCATTTTTCTGGTTCGCATGTATCTATTTTACGGACAAATGCATATGAAATACTCTGTTTAGCAACGCATCATCCGTCCTGAACTGGCTTTAACGCAGGGGAAAGTAGAAAACAGTGGGTATAAATAAACGGGAGATTTACGGGGAAATATTTTAATGGGAGGATACCGGGAGAGTAACGATAAAATACAGGAGATTTTAGATCCCTTGGTACAGCAGGGACCAATTTAAGTACAACACACAACAAAAAAACAATCTGCTGTTAGATATATATATTATGGCAATATCGTAGCGAATATGTTTACCTGCCAATGTGGCGGATTGCCTTCCAACATTTAGCCACCAAATGGAATATATACCCGCATTTGGCCCTTGGCGGGCTATGGGGGCTTTTTAAAGCTAATATAGTGAGCTACCTAGCTAACGCTACAAAGCTAATGCTATTTACCTTTAAAAAACAAAACAATCAACCTTGTTTCACAAAGGAACTGAACGCTGGTCTCCCAGGTGAAAAAAGGCTAACTTGCAATCCATCCACTCAACCCACCACCACCAGGGAACAACTTTATGGCTATTTATAACACGTAACCGTCTTTGTCACGTGTTTGCATTGTACAGCCACTAGAGGTCACTTCCACAATAAACTTAAACATGAGCCGTAATTTTGTGCGGCTGAAACGTCCTATATAGTCGTTTTTCTGCTGACGAAAGGCTCAGCTTCTTAAATGTAAATTCCAAATGGTACAATTTCTCTACGTAAGAGAAGCATAACTTTGAGTGAGTGTGAATTTTCCAGGTGTGTGTTTGCACTAGGATTTACAGAGGCATACTTTGGCACTCGTGTATTTCTCTGCAGGTGTATGCATGCGTAAATATGAGTGTGTGAGCTGTCTTGATTAAGGTTGGTCTGTTTAGTTTGTACAGTGTGTGTGTGTGTGTGGAATGCAGACTGCCACCAGAGCCTAGATTTACTGGCGGAAGCACCCTGCCAAGAACAGGAGTGGTCAGATTAATCACTTGTCTACATGTGGGTGTGTGTGTGTTCACAGTTATAACCAATGTGGAGGTTCCCATTGAATGCATATAAACTACTTAACAGTATTGCATTGTTATCTGTGCATCTGCTAACAGTCAAACTAAAACTGTATATTAGATGACAACTTGACTTTTGCTTAATGGAACTGATTTAGGGACGGGATATTTATTCTACGTACTTGTTTTGTCAATTTGCCACGTTGCTTTGTCCTGAGGTTTTGAGTGCAATGTGAACATTTTCTGTACTTTTAATAAAAAATGCTGCTTACTGTATTTCTCTCAAACTAAATGGTTCGATTTAAATGTTGTATGTGTTAAGTTGGCTAGCCACGAGCGTGCAAGATAATACACATGTATGAGTTTGGAAGGCAGATTTGGAGGGATAAACAACACAATAAACCAAAATTGAAAACTCACTGTTATCCCTCTAACGTGGGTATGTGCACATGTGTGTGTTTGTGCTGATGATCACTTAAACACACACAAACACACACAGACATTCCCCCCACGGTCACACCTGTAGTAACAGGAAATTTTCTGGATTTGCCAAATATGTGGAGATTGTAAACTCTCTGTTTGACCTTCTCTCTCTCGTCCTCTCTCTCTCTCTTCCCCTGACTTCTGTGTCTCCTTTTCTCAGTTTTTCATGTTTAAGTTGCTTGTTTATGCAAAGAATGGATGGAACAAGCTTTATTTTATAAAATAAAATAATAAAATGTTATGTTTCATTAAAATTACAGGCAAAGTTCTTAGTTAATATCAGAAGTTTCAGCAAATATAAAGTGTGAATCAGTACTTGCATCAATGTGCTTTATCTGCACAAGAATCTATGACAATGCTACATAATTAATGGAGCACGAGTTGCTCTGATGCATCTCAGCACTTCATTAATGCTTCAAGCTAAAATGGTATTTTGTGTTCTATTCTTATTTGCTCTTTAATTTGTATTTTTTTTGGCTGTAATTTCAATGCAACACAATAAAAGGTAGATCTAGAAAGCCTTTTGCTAATTGCTACATCTGTTTTAAGAGTCCCTGGAAACTTGTTTTGTGTTGCATCTTATCTCCATTTTTATGATGCAGCTGTTGCCGAGTTTTTCTATTTGCTTGCACTTTCTGTATTCACAACATACCTATTTTGCACTGTGTAAACGGTGACATTTCAAGATTCACGCTGTCTCTCTCTTTCTCCATCCTGCAGTAGTGTCTGTTTGCATGACCACACTCACCACAGTATCGTTTTAAATCATCTCAAATTCATACCCGGCCTCCAACTCATTTGTCTAAACACACAATAAAACATATCCATTCTTAGCTGTTCTATGTCTGTCATATGATAATGCTGAGATCCCAAGAACATAGTTAGAGAGATCTTAGACCTTCAACTGTCTAATGTTGGTAACGTAGGAGCAGAAACAGAAATCAATATTTATAAAGAAATGTTTTTAACTTTCTCTCATGTTTGTCGTTGTAATCAGCTGTAATATACTTCAGTACTTTTTTCCCCTGATAGTGTTTACTATCTGTCTCGAGCTCACAGGGGTGGCCATGCTGTCAACTGTTTGGAGCCGTGATTACAGGACTGCAGCGAAATTTACGTACAACTGAGAGTTTACTGGTGTGGGAGAGAGCGAGATAGCAGCAAAGAGAAAGGAGAGAAGGAAGAAGGAGGAGGGAACTGAAAATGTGTGAAAGTAAAGAGGGAGTTCACAGGGTTATGCAGTCAATTTGATACATTTAGGCGGTTATTTTCCTGTTGAAGATGGAATATTTGGTCGATTTGTACTTTGATGCTTTGGCAGAAATGTTCTTAAAAACTGTCATGCCAGTAAAGCCATTGAATTGAAATTGAATAAAATTGGAAAGAGGGAAAGTAAGTAATTAATTTGCCATACAGACTTTCATTGACGAGTGGTGTTGACAGGGGATTTTTAATTTCCAGCTGTGTGTGTGTGCTTGTGGTTAAGGTAAAATGTCATTAAAATAACTGAGTAATTTTAAAATTATATTGAGCATTGAGGCTGTTTGTGGAATTAATTCTGTGTTTTTGTGAAAGAGCTCCATGTATTTCGAGGCACAGCTTTTCCGCAAGTTAATTCAGTGGAATAAAGTGTGTTTGCAGTGAATTTGGTGTGTTTGTCTATGTGTGTGTGTGTGTGTGTGGTTAACCAATGATAGGTAAATCTGGTAGACATAAACCTGGCAACCTTACTACCACACACAAATACACACAAACACCCAGTGTGAGGGATCAGTGGACACATACAGTATGTGGTTACACTGTCAGTCTGTCATTTCCAGGGAACATTTATTATGCTTTATTAGGGTATTTAGAAGTAAAAACATAGGGGGAAAATATTAAATTGAAAAGCAATAGAGGGGGAAACAGAGTTCTATAATATGTCTCATATTTTGAGACAGCTTATTTGCGGTTTCTAGCACTAAATTTATTTTTCAACACTTGTGCTGAAAGGTCTAAACATTGGATTAAACATTTGGTTTATTTAACGTGACCATTTTTCATAATATTTTTCTAATAATTTCTAAGTTTCTGGGAAAGAACGACTGTATTTTAGTATTTATCATAGCAGTATTCAGTCGCTAGATTTTTAATAAACTGTAATCGCTTGTGTAACCTAGTGAGTCTTTTAATCAGTGCACAATAGGTGTATAATTTCAATTTATATCATTAGCACTCTTAACAGTAATAAGATTAAGTGTGCAATTTACTGTTATTTTGATCATCGATTAATCTGTTTTATTAAGCATTGAGCCCATGGTGACGTCTTAAAATTGCTTGCTTTATTCAACCAACAATCTAAATATTTAAGTAGAATATCCTCACATTTGAAAACCAGAAACCATCAAATTTTTGCTTAAGAAAGATTGTGGTCATGGCGGTTCGATAGTATGCCTTTGTCACTACAGTATGTGTATAAGGCAGAAATACCAGCGAATTAACTAAATTTAAGGTAAAAGACAGTTGTTGTTTTTAGTACATAGATGGTGGTGGAGAAATGGGGGATGTATGGGCTCGCCCTGCCAAGTATAAAGTCCCTTCTGTTTTTACTAAGAAATATTCCTACATGGTTTCCTCTTCTACTGCTCACTTTTTTTTCTTTTCCGTTGGAGATGTGGTGAGGTGTAATGTGTCTTTCCCCGAGGTGGTAAAGAGGAGGAGGAGGACAACAAGGAATGATGCCTGACCACAGTATGGCGAACTCACACAAACACAGAGCCAGGGCTGTTCAAGGTCTTATAAGGAAAGCTGAGCAGGTGTTTTAGAGAGAAAGGTATGAGGAAAAGAAATGCGGGAGGGATGGGAAGAGAACTTTGAGTGGGGAGAGTGAGATAAAACGGGGAGGAAAAGAAAGAGATTAATAGAGAAAGAAACGGTGGGTGAAGGAAAAGTGAGTGGGTGGAGAAGGAAGGAAGGAAGGAAGGAAATTAAAGGTAAGAAACAATGGATAGAAAAGAGGAGGTAATGTATTTGAAACTTTTGGGGCTTTCTACTTTCTAAACATGACCTAAAAATGCGAAGGGCAATATCAGTCAGCTTTTTTGACTCAGCAGAGCAGCATTAGCGCTTGGTACTTTTAGTACAGACTGAGTATGCATAGTGCTGCAGTTGGCAGCAGCAAGACATGGCTGCAACGTAATCTTTGTGGACAACTGTGCCGTACTTTGTCCAAAACTGCTGTCCCAATTACTCATAAGTAACACTCAAACATTGAAAAATAAGGTTAAAAAATACCAATGTCACCCTTTAAGCATCAAGATTTATTGAAGCCCGGCTAGGGAGACAAAGACATTGCCAGTACAGAGTGAGAACAGTGTCGTTCCAAACCAAAAATCTCAAGATCCTTTCCTTGTCCACAATATTTATCCCTTTACTGTCCCTATAGAGTTTACAATATACTTCCTACAGAGTAATTCTCTACTGGCCTAAATATGTGTAACTTTCTTAGTGGATGTTGAACTCTAGTGCTTTGCCTAAGTCACATTGGAATTAGGACGTCACATGTATGACATTCTAGTAGTCTGTCTGTAAATCTATCTAAGACTGAAAAAGAGCACCATATCTCGTCCATGGCTGTTTAGACAACGACTCAGACCAAATTGACCCAGCTGATGTCATGCTTACACTGCAAAAGATAGCTGCATCACGGCAAGAGAGGCAGAGGTCATTCTGCTTCTAGGACTGTGAGTGATCACCTTTTACCCACATTGAGCCTGCTAAGGAAAATTCCTTCACACTTCCAACGTTGAAAATACGACCACACAAGTTCAACTTGTTGGCAGCGTGTTGAATTGAAACCTGTTTACAATCTCACAGTTCACCATCTTTAACTACATTGGAGTGTTTGTGTGTGTGTGTGTGTGTGTGTGTGAGTGAGATACCTGTCTGCAACTGTATTTTATTAAACACCTGACTGTGTGTGAGAGAGTCTTGGTAGTGTGTAATTTGTAGGTACTTAAGTGGTTTTGTATACTTGTTATACGTGTGCATACACTGTGGTGTCCCTCAGCTTCTCAGGGGTCCTGCTGCTTGGTTTGGAGGTTGGGGAATGTGGGTGTGTGTGTGCGCGCACAGGGTTTCCCCCAGCAGGGTGCTCTGTCTGTGGCTTGCCAGCCTGGGTGTTGCCCCGTCCTCCCTCCGCTCGGTGTGAGCGACAAGGAAAACACCCAGCGGCCTGAAATATGAAAAGGTCTTAAAATATCTGCAAATATTTTTCTAATAGGCTTCACGGACAGCCGAGGTCACAACCCTGCTGGTTCTGCACTTTTCATTTACATTTCACATGTTTCACTGATTCTGTCATCCAGGAGAGAGTTAAAATGAGGGTATTGGTATAAGCTGTAACTTCAACATCAGTGAGGTTAGATTTAACAAACAGAAGGGTTCAGCATTAAATAGTGTTGGTCTGATGGTTTTGGATGGATTTCAGGGTTACAACAGCAAATCAACCGACTGAGAGATTAACATCAGCTATCACTCTGTTAGAAACAAGGTGCGAGAAGCCACCAGCCACCATAGGTTTCGACGCTAAGATGCCCATCAGAGATTGTACTATACCTTTTATTTTGAGGTATCTTTCACTTTGACATCTCTGGTTGTGTTTTTCCGTTAAAGCTATGTTGCACAGTAGCAAAGTACTGCAGTGTTTAAATGTATTATTAAAAATATAATATCAATATTGCTATATAACATTTCCCAGACTGTGATTTTATTCATATTGACATCCTAACCACCACATAAGATCTATATAGAAGCTTTTCAATATTTTCTAACAGAGCAGATGATCTGTTGGTTGATCGGTTGTGGTACTGCCAGCTGTGTTTGTTGCTAATGTTGTCTCACATCGCAAATCTCTGGAAGCACAGTTCTTTTGTAAAATTATTTGCTGTTGGTTCAGCCCAGCAAGTAACACAAGTAACAGTCCTGGCTGGCCCACCCAGAAATTTATATTTTTAACAAACCTCCATCACTAATAAATATTGTTAATTCCAACCCGCTGACTATAGAAGGGTCTGTTAACATCAACATCTGTTCACTAGCAGTAATCTCAGGTATTAAAATATGCATTTAATCCTCAATATTAGCAGTTGTCTGACTGTGCAAGTGAGTAAAAATCTTGAAGATGCTGCATGTTTATTTTAATATTAGTACCACTATCAATCTCTGGCATTGGGTCAGATTTGGAGGAAAGAGACAGGGCTGTTGTTTTAGAGCAAATGAAGCCAAACTGTCTGGTGATGGCAGATAATGTCAGGAGAGAATGTTTGATGGACGAAATCTCTAAGCAGCATGTTTATTCTCTTTGGGAAATGGATTATGGGACAGGGGGCGTTGGGGCTTTTGGGAAATGTAATCTTAACTTAGTTAGAGTACTAACAAATACAGTGGGTGTAAGACAGGTCACTCATATCTCCACAGCACAGCTGATCTAATGATGTTTAAAAATGTTCTGTTTTACACCTTTTTAATGTTTAACTTGATAGAAGGAATGCAATGCTTAAACGTGACAATAGAGTGAAGAAGCGCAGGTGCTCTTTGTGGATACTGCATAAACATTCATTCGGTTAGATGACAGAGCAAGCGGCGTATGCGCTAGACACGTCAGCTATTTAAAAACTCCAACCTGTGAGCTCCTGGTTGCGGCACGGTCAAACTCTCCGACCACATCGTAGTTTTTCTGGGCATCAAGAGAGGTCGTGTTTCATCCTCCCTCAGTATGAACGTGTGTGTTTGTGTGAGTGTGTGTGAAAGAGTGATGCTGGCAGACCATTTGTGGCTCAACCAGACTGAAAATCACACACACACACACACAAACACACATTATATTTTTAACAAAAGCATACTGGGCATATTTGGAGGGAGTGTGATGCAGAGGGATTTCTGTAAAACCAAGCAGAATAATCTTTGTCAGACTGGTGTGTGTTTTGTGAGAGTGTGTGCGTGTACGTGTAACTGACCCAGTGTTGTAAATGTCCTCTCTGATGTGGCTGGCTGTATTTAGGCAGAGAGCGCTGAGGAAGTTGACAGAGGCGTGTGTGTGTGTGAGACGGAGAGATTTTATGTCACCACCAGACCGGGAACACTTCATGTCCTTTTGTACCAGGCCAAAACTTCGGTTCTTCGGACCGGCCACTGTATATTTTTCTGTACATTATGCATGTGTGTGTGTGTGTGTGTGTGTGTGTGTGTGTGTTGGTTTGTACCAGGGCGTAGCTGAGCAGAGAGAAAATATCTTGGCCAACCACGGGAATTAACCCACCCACTATACCACACCCAGAGAGAGAGAGAGCAGTGGTCTCAGTTAACCTCTCTCTCTCTCTTTAAATCTTTGTCTCTCTTTGCTTTTCTCTCTTTTATCGTCTTATTTTAAATGCATGAATTAACATCTGTCACTTTTTGTTTTTCTAATTTAAATCATACTGTATCTGCATGCATCTCCGTTCTATTTTACATGTTTACCTTCCTCCTCCTGTTCTAGTGTGCTCTGTTAGTTTCAGTTTAGATACTAGATTTCGTTTCGACTCTGGCTACATATTGATGAATTTTGTTAATCTCACATCTCAAATCCCAGTGTGTCCCATTAATTACCAAGACTATGGCAGCCCGCCACAGTCTAATTTGTACCGCCGTAGTTTCAAAAAGAACCTAAAATATTTTTACACTGCTGATAATAACATTAAATACTTCTAGCCTTGTAGTTTGCGCCACTGCTCTAAGTTTGGATGCTCACGCGTCTGATTCAAGACAACCACTTTCTTTTTTGGGATGACACAACATCGTTTGAGGTCAGTACAGTAATGTTAGCTGAGGGTTTGAACAGCTTGCAGTGCATCTACTGTCACTCCGTTGTGAGAACATGGTCAAGATAGCCAAACCTAAATTTGGAGTGCACACATATACGGGCCTTTATGGTAAATCCACTGAAACTGACCAGAGCAAGCTGACAGGCAGGATTAGCGACTTTATTCTGTCTTTATTCTGAGTTTGCAGTGTGACAGTCTGACCTGAAGAGAGGCTATAAAGTTTTAATTTTACTTGATACAAGCACCATAACTACATTGGTGAATTTAGCGCGAGACAACACATCTGACAATGTCAAAATAAGGTGTTAGGACAACTTATATACGCTACGGAAATAAGATTAACTGTATTACAAAACATCTTTGTCCATTAAAAGTTTTTAAAAAACACTAAAATCTTAGGTTACTTTATTCTTCGATTTTGGGTTGCTAGTAAAACATTCAACAAGTTTATTGACTTTTTTGCTGTGTCATCACCATCTATACAGTGTGTTTATGATCAGATTGTTTACTTGTTTAGAGTGTAAAGTTCTTCACAGATTAAGTGTCTTAATTTTGCTCTCACAGTGCACATGATTAATGCATTTAACCATACATACCCCTGGACCCCAATAAGAGGGCACAAGGTCCACCCACCATAGTCACTTTATCCAATTCTTTATCTCTGCAAAAGAGCAATCGTCAACCTACAAGACGTTCTTGTGGTGCCAGCGCTGAAACTACACCTAATTACATTCAATTAAGTATTTGAAAGGTTTCTGATTTTATAAGCGTGTTCGTAGCGCATACAAAAAAACCCAACTTCTCTTCTCTCTGTATGGGAAAAGTTTCCAAGGTTGGCAAAGATATTCCCCATCATCAACTGTGAGACGCAGACTGCAATAATAACTACTGTGTATGTGTGTGTGTACGTGCCTGTGTGCCCATTTGCACATAAATATCTGTTTTTCCCTCAAAGACCGTGTGTGTGTGTGTGTGTGCGTGCAGTGCTCCATGGGTGGTGTAGCAAAAGGCTCAATCTTAGCTAGGCTGTCAGTGGTCTGCAAACACACACACACACACCGATGGACAGGCCTGTTGTGCTTCAACAGCACATTCCACACCAAGAATAGTATTAAATACTGCCTGTCCAGTCACTGTCGAGCGCTCTCTCTCTCTCTCGCTCACTCTTACACACACACACACACACACAAACGTGTACACTCTCTCAATCAAATCATCATTACGTAAATTATTATTTTTAGTGTTTTGTGATTATTTTGTTACTGTTTCCTTCATCATCTCTGCAGTCTTTTCTACAGTCTTTTCTACGTTTCCCAGAGCGGCGTTTAGCAAAGGTTTTGAACTTGTTCCTTTCAGCCATTTATGTCCTGTGTGTGTAGAGAAAGTCATAGTGTTCTCCCCAGAAGAGAAGAAGGGTACAAGTCTGGCCACACCAGAAATAGATCCTCGCATCTCTACAAAATATTTGTTTTTTTTGTGACCGTACTCTCAGGGCTATTTGGCAAGTTAAGCCTAGTCCTAGTTTAAGCCAGATTGGCTGGTCGGCAAGCTCGGCGACCGTCAGCCTCTGATTGGAGGAAAATCAGCAATTGATTTTGCGGCTGCCAGTCGTTATGTGAAATACTCAACGATGCATCAAAATGGCTCCGCAGCGCATCACTGACACATCGCAGACACCAGCCAGATATCTAGCACGCCAAATATCTAGAGGAGTCGGCCAATGAGAGCAGGCAGCTGGCGGAACAGGCCGCTACTTTTTACTCACCTCCAGCTCTCTCTCTGTAGCACAGCCAATTTCTGCTACCTGCTTGTGCTAATCCATTCTTTCACCCATATTCTTTGTCTTTATAATTTTTATCTTTATAATAACAAACAAACAAGAGCTGTTTCGTGTGTAGGTTCACGTCATTTCCCGTTTCACTTTTTATGTGTGTTTTCTTGACAAAATGTAGTTTGGAGACCAGCCGGCCGGTGACACAGCTGTTGTCAGCTCATTTAGTGTGTGACCCCCTGTCACCGATCATGCACGTGTTGTGAACGCCCGAACGACTTCAAGACTCCCATCGCAAGACGGCAATTTGTGTAGTCTGAACAGCACAGCGATTTGGTGACGCTGAAAGTTGTGTAGTCTGTACAAGGCATTAGTCACTAACTTGTTAGGCAGCCAGAGCGCTAGTCAGTCACAGTGTCTCCTGTAGATTCTGTTTACTCACAGGCAGGTAGCAAGCCCGTTAGCCTAGCTCAGCCATCATCGACCTCAGTCGCATAACTTTCTCTGTCTCTTCTGTGGAGCAGTCTATTTTCCCACAGAGGAGGTTAAATAAAAGCGGATGGTGACACACAGCTAAAAAGCTACTCATAAGTCAGTTAATGTATGAGTGTATAATGTGCAATTTTTTCAGTTGAGTAATGAACTTGCGTCTCTTTGTTAAAGATGATATTTAAAATTTGTCTGTCTGACATCTGTGTGTTTGTGTTTGTGTGTGTGTCCCTCTCTCTGTCACACACACTGTCATTTCCCACGCTGTCGACCACACAGCTTTGTTTTTAGACTTCACATAATACTTCACTGTTGTGTCCTGTCCGACCGCCTCGTCTGGACCACATGAACACACACACACGAACACACAGGCACATGTGATCTTAGCAGGCATACACGCTCACAAATACACACTCAAAGACGCACACTACACCACAGATCCAATCAGTCAGTCCTTGGCAGATACTCTCTCTCTGTTACACACACACACACTCTGCAGAGTGGATTCTGTAAATCCGTAGATTTCAGCTGCAGTCTCCTACACGCTGATTGGTCAGGATGCGGGCGATTTGTGCGGTCGCCTCTATTTTGACTTCGGCTGCCTGCAGATGAATGCAGCGCCGTGATCCACGGCTAACACGGGAATCCAGGCAGAACGTGTGGGCTTTGAACGCAGCGCAGATAGCGTCGCTCTCCTTATCTAATCGACACACTGACTTTTGTTGCTGTGGTTTTTGTTTTTCTTCCGCGAGGAGCAAACAAGTGTTGCCCTCTAAACTCCAATGAAAGATGAGGAGCAGGGAGTGCTGCAGGATGATCTTAGTCCTAAGATAATTTAGAAACATGTCAGGGGGACATCTTCTTGCCCAAATGGGAGTCATCTCTCAGAAGTAAAAAAACAGGCAGTTTTTAACAATTTGCCCTGCAATTTGGACTTTTATTACATTCTGACCAGACGGCAGAAGTGCTTTGGTTAATGCTAGGAAAAGATTGTGGTTTTGGTTAAATGTTGATAACCACATTATATTTTGTGATTCATGTTACTGCAGACTTTTTCTGTATTAAATCATGTCATGGTCTTTTCTTAAAAAGTGCCGTGAGTGCCTAAACATAACCAGACAGTTTAATAATGGTCACTAAAAGTAAAATTTTTCTTGCAAGGCGATCAAATGTAATATGTTAATGAATATTTTGCTGATATGTTCATTGGCAACATTTTTGCAACTTGACAGATACGTTAATTATCAATTCCTTATTGCATTAGTAGAAATCTTAAAGGTTCAGTGTGTAGATTTTAGTGGCATCTAGTGGTGAAGGCTGTGAATTGCAAACCAGACGCTCCCTCACCGCTCAACCCTCCCTTTACAAGAGCGTAGGAGAAGCTACGGTGGCCGACGCCTCTCTGTCGGCTCTGTGCTAAATAATACGTTTGGTCCTCCATTTGTCCAAATTTTTCTTTTCTTCTTAATTTTAATAAACCACACGACTACTAATACTAATGTTCCTTGTTCTTCGTTATCTTGCACCTAGAAGCGCACTCTGTAGAGCAGGTTAACCATTTGGGCGCAACATGGTGACTTCCATGTAAGAGGACCCACGGTGTATGTACATAAAAATGGTTCATTCTAAGGTAATAAAAACATAACGGTTCAGTTTGTAAGGTCTTTATACACCACTAACAACATAGTTACCAATATTATATTGCATTTATGTCAATAGATCCTCCTAATTTTTACACAGTGGACCTTTAATTCGGATAGTATTGTTTCCTTCAAAACCTATTTGCTGTTACAAATTAGCTGTATATAAATGTAAGGTTGGGTTTTTAAACAAAATAAAATCTATCTTCCAGAAAAACTCAGCTCAACTTTGTGCTTTTTTTCCAGCCTCACATTCAGACTGAGAGCTGCCCAGTACAACCACAGTCTTCTGCTCGGGGAGCCGAGAAGCTTCCCTGCAGCAGCTGGGTGTTCTCGGAGCGTTACACATTCACTTTTCCCATCCGCAGTTTACCAGGGGATTTGAACTGGCAACCACAAACCCAAACCCGTGTAATATATACATACATAAAAACTGATTCCATGACAAAAAATAAGCACACAGTTGAGGTGAAGATTCCACAATGGACTAATAAACCATCTCTGTTCAAATTAAAATGTTCTAAAATTAATATGGAAACCCAGAACAAGGCTGGAGGAGACTTACAACCACATACCTCTGTCACACAGAACGAACTAACTAACCACACAAGGGTAATCATGTCATTAGGCCCGGCAGCCTCTACATGAGCGAGGTGATTTTCCTTTTTTTTCCCCGCTCTGAAAAGCGTGTTCCTGAAAATGAAACACCTCCTCAGTAATTTGGGGGAACAATATTATAATAGATTTATTCCCTTAAGGATCATTTACTGAAGTCAATGATGTGCAACGTAAGGAACTACATTGACCACGTTTTCCTGTCAAACTGATCCCATCCAGACATGGCTGTAGCAGATTCACATGGGATTAAAATGGCTGCGGACTGTGGTAATCCTGACGAAAACCACTAGACGTTTCCAGGTAGCTCCAGTCCCATGTGAGAAGGGTTTAACGTCCTGGCAGCTCAGAGCGACGTGGAGCACCAGCCTCTGCTCTGTTTAGTCTACAGACTTCCACTTTGTTAGTTTGTTGAAGTAGCAGACTGACAAGATGTGACCTGACCCCTCTGGATTTCCATACAGGAGGGAAGCTGCCATCTTGTTTTACAACGTCAATGTTTATCGACCCCTTGCTACCGCTCCCCCGAGGACCCGGCTCTCACACACTCTTTTATTTCCTACTGAGAGTAAAAAAAGAAACCCTAGGAGGGGACTGTAGCTTCCCTGGAAGCTGGAAGGTGGTCTTGACATACAAGTGCAGGGAAAGTTTTCTCAAATCTGGTGAGTGTGTTTTGATAGGAGTGTTATGCTACGCAGAGCCTACATAAGAATGTCTTTTATTGTTCCCATCAGACCTCACATTCACCATGACTTCCTTTTCATCAACATCTTAGTAAGAACTACCACTCTGTGACAGTGAAAGCAATGAAGAATACTACAAAAGCGCTGAGGGAAACCAAAGCACACGTCAAAAGATGCACCAATAACAATGAAGGCCCTTCAACCACAACATAGACTGGGACAGGTTATCAAAGGAGACATAGAGAGCATCAAAAGGAGCATTAGCTCTTCTATAATCAACATTTGAGGAGTAGATAAAGTACTGTGACATTTAAAACCACTCCAATAACAATGGCAAAGAATATTGCAGCAAATTATAAGATGCATGTAGAGTCAACTTTCCAGGAGCTGTCCATTCAGCACCACAGAGCTACGGCGCAAGCGAATCACAATTTTTATTATGAATTACTGATTATTGTGCATTTATAATCAACTGTGCCATAAAGATTCTTTTGACAACTGTTTCCAAGCCACTGATGAACTTTGAACCTCAAACCCCCCCCAAAAAAGTTTTATATTAAATCACTTTAGCTAGACCTGTGTATTACTGATGTATTAAACAATACATAACGTCATCAGTCAAACGCTCTAGATGTCTTTCAGATTAGAAGATAACCGCATGATAGACTCAAGCAGAAATTCAATAAAGAGCGTGAATAAATCCAAAATTGTAACCCTAACCCTTAAGGGAGGGTGGGTCACTGTGCAGGTGTGTGTGTGTGTTTGGCAGAAATGAAACGGAGCACCAGCTGCATCCGTGTTGTACTGAGTTGTCTGGACCTCAATGGACGTTCAGATCATTTATTACCTTTGATGAACCATACTAAGAATATTATACCGTTTTTAAAGATTACTTTGAATAGACCCGTGAGGAACCACAGCTTTCGCGCAGTTGTCGGCCTCACGGCACGCACGCAAAACTCAGCACCATGAATGTCAGGCGAGCAGAGCAGAGAGAAAGCGGGCAACAATAAGCCTCAGTTTAGCTGTAAAAGTGCAGTGTAAGTTACACTAACTAATGGACAGAGACTGCAGATTTACAGTGTGTAAGTGTGTAAGCTCAGTCACTGAAGGGACCGTCTGAAGCTAAAATATAAATTAATCAATCCAAGAGTTTAGAAATAAAGTCAACAAATCTGAATCTGAAGTTTTCCAATAATTTTTTAGTGGCTTTAATATAAATATATAATATAAAAACACTAAACCTCTTTATTGTGTTGTTAGTTTTTCATTGCATCAAGCTATTTTCAGTTTATACCCTCGATGATTGATCCTTCTGCTGAGTTATAAAATAATTGTAACTAAACAAAATCTGTCAATTTAACACACACAAATTCACACACACTATGCACACATAAGGCATGTATACGCACACGCAAACACACACAGTCTCATGGTATCTGTTGGCTCAGCTGCTGAGGAATAATGTGCGGAGAGAGGGGCTTGTGTGTTTGAGTGTATAGGGGTGACCAGACAGTTAGCATCCAGTCCGGATTAGACTGTCGCTACAGAATTAACCCAGTCACAAACGCGAATGAAATTGTGACTAACACACACATAAGAGCAGTAATTCACACATATTGCCACAGCCTCCTGACCACACATACACACCCAAAAGCATGACGACACAGACAAGTACATATCCTCAGTTTTATACACAGACAGACACTTGCTTTGTGGCATTACACTACTTAGATACAGACACACCCTCACCCAGGGTTTCTTTCATGTCTGACTGTAAAAGCTCTGAGGGCACTGAGAGAGCATTTGCATGTCAGTGTGTAAATTTGCAATTTTTACACAATTTGTGGTCGCCTGTGTTTGTGTGTGTATGTGTGTGCGCTTGCAAATGGATTTGTTGTCACTTGTTCTCGTGCTGCTTCTGCTTGTGTGTCCTGGAGACAAACTGGGTATGTTTATGTTTGTGTGTGCCTGTTAGTATTTATTCTTACAGTTATAAGGTAATGTGGTTATTTGGAGTTATTTGCCCCTGGTTGGGTGGGTAGACCTGTGGGTAGGAAAAACACTTCCTTAGTTACTGTCCATTAAGCTGTGAAACCTAAAACAGTTGATGTATAATTATCATCCATGTTTGTTTTCACTTTCCTTCTTGTGTAAGCAGGTTTAGAAACTAAGGAAATTAAAGTGCCAGCTTTGAACATTGTGCAAACCTGCATACTCACAAAATATTACCACTAAAGACAGGTAATTTTCTTTGTTTGTTTGTTTATCCCATACCACGTATACAGACCCTGACTGAAAGCAGTCTAATGGATTCATCTTAAATGCAAAATTATTTTCACTGGTCTCTTCAAATTCTAAACGTCCCCTGATCTGGAGGGAAAAACATGCCTAAACTTCATTATAAAAATGAAGCCCTTTCCAGTGAGTAGTACACTGTAAGTTATGGCACTCGTCTGCCTGCCACATGCACACACACACACACACACACACACACACACAC
>JAPMOB010201573.1:0-10992 GCA_029875015.1 Lepomis gibbosus
TGCATATTCACATGCATATTCACTAGTTTATCCCGATACAGCACACTCTTAATTCTGTTAAAAGCTAGAAGAAATCATATTTATAACCACCATCTATGATACAGTAACCCAGAAGAAACACTGCTATTGAATACATCTGAAGCCCTGGATATACTATTTTTTTTGCCCGTCAGATTGACATACTGCCCCTACGTTCATATGCTGAATTGCATGTCGCGGACGTATAGCTTTTAATTCCTCGGGACGTGTACAACCTACGCTCCCAAACAAACGCAGGATACGCATGGCAGCCATCTTGCGTACATGAATGCGTAGTTAAAAGCAAGTATATCCAGGGCTTAATACTACATGATTGTAAACACCAAGGACCTGCAACTTTGAGATTTCACTCTAACATTGCACATTTGAAAGACAAGCTTGATGACTTTGTATGGCTAGGAAGCCATGTTAGACTTGTTAAGTTCACATTTATTTACATTTCCCTTCTGGTTTAATCATTTCTGATGATTGTAACTAAGTTACAGAAAAGCGGCTCGCAGATGTATTTAGAATAGTTAAAC
The DNA here is from genome assembly GCA_029875015.1 of Lepomis gibbosus. NCBI lineage: Eukaryota > Metazoa > Chordata > Actinopteri > Centrarchiformes > Centrarchidae > Lepomis > Lepomis gibbosus. The sequence goes on from JAPMOB010201573.1 coordinate 561, forward strand.
AACTTGTTAACATTGGCGTTCTTCCACTGATGAACATGGCATTTGCTGGCTTTGTGGGGATGCCAATTTAGCAATGGACAGCATTAGCTGGTGTAAGTGATGTTAGAGAATATTTAGAAGTGATGAACTAGGTAGAAATGATAGTTCGCTAAAACTGCCACACTGTTTCAAAAATAAATCTTTATTCAGGTTTGTCAACAGTGTACCCTCCACCACTCAACTACTTTAACAGTTAACGCACTGTCACCTGGGAGGAAACCGATGGTCATGAATGTTTTCAGGAGATGAGAAGTGATGAGGGCTATTTTTATTATTATTTAAGTCACATATTTCACGTGACAAATGACCAGCTCCCTGTGAACATATGTACTCCCCCTCCCACCTACATGCTCAGGTAGACTCCGGTCAACTGATTGTTTTGTTTTGTTGTGCATTTGTGGTAGTGTTATTAACTTGGGTGTTGCAGAGTGCCCTCTAGTGGGCAAACTATGCAACACTCATGACATGAGTAAAGCATCCGACATTCAGTTTCTTTTTTAATTGTCATTAATCTGCTGATATTAGCTGATATATCGACCAATAATATTGGCACTTAAATAAATTGGGCTCTATAATACATTGTATCATTTTGTTTGGTGATTCTCTGCATGTGGTTTGTGCTAGAACCTCCCTTACACTTAAATACTTGTTATGATTTCACTCCTTTAACTCCCCCTCCTCCTGTTTTTCTCCCCTGACACAGCAGCTCTCCCTGCTGCCCCTCATGGAGCCACTGATTGGGGTCAACTTTGCCCATTTTGCTCCCTATGGCAGCGGCCAGCTCAATGGAGAGAACCTCCTGTCTGGGACCTTTGGCAGTGCCTCACTTGATGGAGTCTCTGACTATTACTCCCAACTAGCCTACAAGGTGAGATCCTTTATTAAGCTGGAGCTGGGTAAACAGAATAATGTGTGTATGTTTAGTGTGTCTGCAGCATGATGTGCTGACATTGCATTGGTTCCTACAGCAGAGTAACCTGAGCAATCCACCCACACCACCTGCGTCTCTTCCTCCCACCCCACCACCTGTGAACCGACAGAAAATGATCAATGGATTTGCCACGACAGAAGAGCTGGCCAGCAAAGCTGCTGCTATGGGTAAGCAGTCAGGAGGATGTACCTTTTTTAATGTTACATTTCCCTCTCATTATCTCACGCTATCCTAACCAGTTCAGAATAATAATAGAAAGCAGATACAGAGTATTTCCATCATTAGAGGCAAATATAGTGTTACATTCCTATTGACATTGTGCTCCTGTTTCATACAGTGTCCAAAGGCCTGGTCCCAAAGCCACTGCATGTCCCATTTAGGACTGAGGAAGACCTGCTTGCCCGGGCCATTGCACAGGGACCCAAAACTGTGGATGTTCCGGCCTCCCTCCCTACCCCTCCTCACAACAACCAGGAGGAGCTCAGGTAATGGATAAGTAAAAGTAATTCCTTCCAACTGTCTTTTGGAGGGCTACTGAACCTATAATGGCTGCCATAACATTTAGTTCTGATGAACAGTCATGTAATCATGTTATGATAATCAATTTGGGGCTGTATGGTCTTGACAGAGGTGACTATTTGTTTTGTAACAGTAACAGAGGACAGGAGCCCTGCAAGGACCGGGACACACCTGATAGTTTTGTTCCATCCTCATCTCCTGAGAGTGTGGTTGGCATGGAGATCAGTCGCTACCCAGACCTGTCGCTGGTAAAGGAAGAACCGCCGTCCCCTTGCTTGTCTCCTGTGCTCCCCATGCTTCCTGCGCCTGATGGGAAAGGTAAACACACACAAACTCCAAATAGTCAAGAAAATTAAAACATTTATTTGGATGCTTTTTTGTATGCAATTTAAACACAAACACAATTTTTTGTGCTCTTGTTTACTCTAGGTTCAGAAATCAAACTGCAGGATATCAAAACAGAGCCTACTGCCATGTTCTTCGGCTCCCCCTTTGGCCCCATGTCTAATGATTCCAAACAAGGACTGGTGTCTGTAGCCATCACACTGAGACCAGCTGCAGCAGAGGTAGAAATACTTAAACTGACTGTGGTTTCACCGCCATTCGTAGACTTAAGTCTTACTTTTTTTAGTACTGTCAGTCTATAACACTGAGTCCCAAATGGGCAAATAAGAAAAGCATTGTAGAATAATAAATGACCAGGAATGTAAATGCAGACAACGTGTCAAAAATCCAGCCTTGCTGGAGGTATCGATTATCGATTTTTGATGAAAGAACTAATCAACTAACATATTCATGTTGTTTTTTTTTCTCAGAACATCACAGGTGTAGTGGCAGCCATTTCAGACCTACTGTGTGTAAAGATCCCCAGTAGTTATGAGGTCAGCAGCACCCCAGACAGGGTGCCAATATCTATGCTCAGTGGTCCTAGGGTGGGCCCCCACGGCATGGAGCCTCGACCCCCCATGCTGTTCCACGGACAAGGAGACAATGGAGGGCTTCACGGACGGCCAGGACAGATGATAAGGCCCGGTGGGGCGCAGGGGATGATGCAACAGCAGCAGGCACATCATTTCCGTTTCCATCCCAACAGCCCAGGTGAGGGAATAAAACTAAATTAAACGAGCGTCTCAGATACTGTAATACAGCCTGTAATTGAAATGTCAGGTCTGATTTATGCTGCTAACACAATTACTTCCTGTGAAAAAGCACAAAGCAGCAATGCAATCTCAATATGTAACTGTTATCCTTAAATGTCCACAAGAGCAATTATCTTAAAAAAGTATTTTCAAAATGCCATTTTGTCTTTCATATCATCATTAGTCTGGGGCTGAAAGCAGTGTATAGCCCAGGTGCTGTCAGGAACCCTTATTGATTTTAGCAATTGGCACAGCTAGTGAAGATGGAGTAAACGATTTTTGTTTACACCACTGCAGAATTCAAACTCCTGCTTATTGCTGTCAAAGGTGTAGTGACAGGCTTAATGAGTGGTGTTAGCACAGAAACATTTGGATAGGAAAGTGGTTTTGAAATGGATTCAAATTTGTGAAATCTATTTTCTGTTACTTGGAGGCTCAGCTCTAGCTCGAGGATCTGACCAGAAGACCCCTGCCAGCCCTGGATGTAAACCTCAGTGGTGCTGCCACTGTAAGGTGGTGGTTCTGGGAAATGGAGTGCTGAAATCCATCAATGATCTCCCTGCCCACATGAAGGTACCAAATTAATTAGGCTTAAATACTCCATATGGCAGCAGGGCGGTATACTTAGTAGACGGGCCACCTTTCAGCTGGAACACTTGGATGTTAAAAGTGTGATTTTGTGACTAATAAAGACATGCTTTAAATATACAGATAGTTCCAGTTCATAAAAGGCCCTCTGCCAAATAACTATGGATTGTTATATTATTGATTTCCCAGCAGATGGACTAGATGCGCCATGACTGGATGCCGAGACCTTACTTTAGAGGATATGTTATCTACTTTCAGCCTGAAGGGCCTTACACATCTATATACACACACACACACACACAGCACCACAGTAATACTGCATATCTCCTCTGATTATGTAAATCCTGCCTGTTGGAGTTCAATCCATTTCGGATCGATTAGTGGGTTAAACAGCATACCCTCCGACTTTAGCCTTGAGAGTATTTTGGTTATTTAAATATTGTATGTTTTTTTATGTTTATTTCATAACTTCTTTAAATGTCAGTTAAGCCTAAGCTGTTCACATTGGCCAGGCTTTGATTTAACACATTATTACTTATTCAGCCTGTTAAAATTACCAATTTCTCTCATTAGGAATCTGAAGGCCGTTTGAAATCTGAAGAGGACCTTGTCTTCTGTAGTCAGAGCTGCTTTCTTCTCTACCGTTCCTCACCACCCCTGCATTCCAGATCAACCACAGAAACTAAGGTTTGTACCACTGCAACACATGCAAAAATGCCACTGAGTCTATATAACATGCAGTCAATATGATTGCTTTGTTTTTTTCTGGGCGTAATGGCTCTTGTCTCTTCTCTTTAGGAATCAGTGTCCCTTCTGCCTGCCTCCGAGCAAACAGAGAGCCTATCTAAGATTCAGCACCAGTACAGTAACAACATGTCATCGCTGGATGTTCATTGCCTGGCCCAGCTTCAGCCCAAGCAGTCTCCCCCCTCGACTCCTCCAATCCCCTTTCCCACAGCAGGCGAGACATCCAAGACGGAGTTCAAGTCTGATGCCATCAAAGTGACAGTTAAGCTGAAGGCCCGACCAAGGTCCCATGAAGGCTGGCACCAGGGAAAGAGACCGAAAGGACTCCGCTGGAGGAAGTGGACTGTCCAGGTGGTGGTACCAAGAGGGAATTCCCAACTCCCAGATGAGGACAAGATTGATGAGCTACTGAAGAAACTTGGGGCATCCTTGCGCCCTCCTGCCTCACTCCGCGACCACAGGCGGTGCTGTTTTTGCCACCAGTTCGGAGATGGGATTACTGATGGCCCTGCTAGGCTTCTTAATCTAGATCTGGATGTATGGGTTCACCTAAACTGTGCCCTGTGGTCAACTGAGGTGTATGAGACGCAGGCTGGCGCCCTCATCAACGTGGAGCTTGCTCTGCGTCGTGGCCAAACCGTACGCTGCGCCTACTGCCAACAGACCGGCGCCACCAGCGGCTGCCACCGCCTTCGCTGCACCAACGTCTATCATTTCACCTGTGCTCTGCAAGCTCAGTGCACCTTCTTCAAGGACAAGACCATGCTGTGCCATGCCCACAGGCCTCGGGGAACGGCTGGACAAGCTCTGGAGCATGAGCTGCGTAGCTTTGCCGTCTTCCGACGTGTCTACGTCCAGAGAGACGAAGTGCGTCAGATTGCTACAGCTGTGCGGCAGCCAGAGTTAGGCTATACCTTTCGAGTCGGCAGCCTGGTGTTGCATGCAATGGGCCAACTAACCCCTCAACAAATGGCAGCCTTCCATTCCCCAACAGCCATCTTTCCAGTTGGCTACGAGGCCTGCCGCATTTACTGGAGCATGCGCCATGGCAACCGCCGTTGCCGCTACATCTGTTCTGTTGAGGAGCGTGACGGACTGCCCGAGTTTTCCATCAGAGTCATCGAACAGGGCTACCAAGACCTGGTCCTGAGTGACACCTCTGCTAAAGGTTTTTTTTTTTTATGGATTCTTCAGAAATATTATTTTGTTTCCTTACAGAGAAGTTTTTAACCACCATCTGTGCTTGTCTCACTGTAATTAGGAGTGTGGGATAAGGTTCTGGGTCCTGTTGCTGAGAAAAGAACTGAATCAGGCACTCTAAAGCTCTTCCCTGTTTACCTGAAAGGGGAGGACTTATTTGGACTCACAGTCCCTGCAGTCACCAAGATCACCGAATCGGTTTGTAGCTGCTTTTTTCTGGTTATTACTGGTTAAGGAATCTGAAATGTAAAGAAGAGTGCAGATCACATTCTGTAGAGGCTGCAGGATATAACCCTTTTTTACTCATTTATTCCAGCTCCCCGGAGTGGAAGTTTGTGACAGGTACTCATTCCGTTACGGACGCAACCCTCTTGTGGAGTTGCCTCTAATGTTCAACCCAGCTGGCAGTGCCCGCGCCCAGCCAAGAACCAGCTCTCCCTACACTTCACTGGTGATAAGGTAACTTTGAGTGAAGCTGACATTAATTATCTTTCTGGGCACATGCTGTCTCAAAGCAAATCATATTTTGTTATTTCATCCCTCAACATAAAGGCCGCAACCACAGGCTGTATCCAGCAGCAGTGCCAGGTCTAACCAGAATGTGGCCCAGGGAGAAGGTGGCGCCCCCCATAGCAAGCCTCCAGTAGTGCACCCTAGGTCTTCTCAGTACCGCTGGATGAAGAGTGAGTGGAGAGCCAATGTCTATCTGGCCCGCTCTCGCATCCAGGTAAGTGTTAAAATAGATATTTTATTTGTTTCTCAGTTTTGACAGAGTACAGCTGATGCTCTTGGATGCTATGGGTGGAATGAATACCTGCTTGTGTGATGTGTTCACAGGGCCTGGGGCTGTTTGCTGCTAAAGACATTGAAAAACAAACTATGATGATTGAGTACAATGGAACCATCCTCCGAAATGAGGTTGCCATCAGGAAGGAGAAGATCTATAGATCTCAGGTATACATCTGTAATACTTTTTAAGCAATAATTTCTTTTGCCTAAAACCTTTTTTGCCAAAAGAAATCACAAGTAAAATCTCCTCTTTCCCTCACAGAACCGAGAAGTGTTCATGTTCCGCATCGACAGCGAACACGTTGTTGATGCTACTCGAACTGGAGGGCTAGCAAGGTACTTTGAGCGCTCATGAATACTCTTTCACTTACCCACAGAAAGCTTTCATCATGTTTACGCAGGTCATTTACACAGTTATCTGAAGTTAGGACCATTTTCAGAAACTGACATAGCACACTTGTACGGGGGAAAAAGTACCAGAAAGTTCAGATAAGAATACGAAGATGTTCTTGCATGAGGCCCAGGGTGTTGTGAACCGTGTCTCCATAATGAGCATGTGTATTGGTGAAACTGACTGTGTCTGTATCTCAGATTTCAAATTCAGCATGAAGAAAACTTGCAGTTTGTAGCAACATCTGAATATCACATATTGTCAAACTGCAAATTAGCTGATCAAGAAAAATACAGAAAAGAAAAGCAGAACATACTGTGTCTCTGCATCTGACTTGCCATTGTTATAGTCTCCCAGCACAGCACCACAGACTGTGACCTGCTTATGTATGTGCGTGATTTCTAAGTAGTTATGTTAGGCTTAGCATATTTTATGGCTGCTGGTTGCTTTTTTTGCATCAATCTTTATTATTTTTTTGTTAAAAAATGGTTTGATTGTATGTCTTGCCCCAAAACATGGATGATTATGTTTTTAAATGTGACAACCCCATTATTTTAAATGAAAGCTGCTGACTCTGCTTATACACAGTGTCTGTTGCTTCACTTCCTTCCTGGGTGCTCAGCACACACTGCTTGTCACTGTGTCTCTCCCGTGTTAGTGTCTTTGACTTTGCCTGTGCACATTAATGTAACACTAAAATAACATCTGTTGGTGGCGTTTAAATATACTGTTTTCTGGTGTTTCACGGTCCTGCAGCTCCAAATGTGGCACAGCGCTGTTTTTGCGTATTAAAAACTGGGTACTGTTTTCCAAGATGGTGCCCTGTTCATACAGCCCAGCGCTGTTCCTAAAGACACAAAGTGAAAGCATTTTGTGGGTCAATTTAAGTGAACTGCTTCTGCCATACTTGAATTTGTGTAAACATGTGACAGTAATTTTGAAGATGTTTATTCAGATTTAACCCTATAAATATTGTGAAACAAAATAAAAAATCTGGATATTAAAGAATTTTATTCATTTTTTTTATAGTCAGGTAGAATGTTGTGTGACATGAAGTAAATCTCTTCATTTTTATTTTGTTTTTCAGATATATCAACCACTCTTGTGCCCCGAACTGTGTTGCTGAGGTGGTCACATTTGAAAGGGGTTACAAAATCATAATCAGCTGCATTCGCAGAATTGACAAAGGAGAGGAGGTGGATATCTTTTCTTTGATTAGACTTCTAACGTATACGGTCGCATAAATGTACGTGTCAAATATGCAACTATGATGCTTAGTAACTGATGTTTCCCACCCTGTTTTACAGCTGTGTTTCGACTACCAGTTTGACACTGCGGAGGGTCACCACAAGATCGCTTGCCACTGTGGAGCTCCTGAATGCAGGAAGTGGATTAACTGAGAAAAACAAAAAAAAAACGACAAACCTAAATGCATTCCTTGCTATGGTGTGTGGATGCTGTGATCTCTGCGCAGAGAGGAGGAAAAAAAGTCTTCACACTAAAGTCATTTTATGAATGAGCAGAAGGCCCTAAACCCTTGGAGAGATTGAATACATTTATGTTTTGGTTCATCAAGATGATTGGAGAAAATGGGTGGAGGAACGGAAATGTAACACAGTAGCAGGATGTGACTTGTGCCATATGTGGGAGAGGCTCTGTTGAATGAGATGCCTCTGTCCGTCTGTATGTATCTGTGCGTTTGTTTTGGTGTACATGGGGTGCGGAATCCACCAGCGAATGAGAAAGCACTGTGCAGGGTGCGGCCTTATTGCTTACTAAGGGCAGGCCCTTTTGTTTCATACTGTTAATGTATACCATATGACTAAATGTAGACATCACTGAATGAGGAATGTACAGCAATGAATAGCGCGAAGGGAATATTAACTTGCACTAAAAAAGAAAATAAACAAAAAAAAAAACACACACACGAAAACTTTTAAAATACTTGATTCCATGAGTCAGTTTTATCATAGGTCTCTGTCATGTGATTTGTGTGGATTTCGAGAGGTTTTGTATTTATTACTGAGTGAATGAATTTTATTCTCAAAATGATGAGACTGCGTTAAAGAAGGTTAGATTGCTATTGTTTTTGAAGATTGAGGAAGACATGCTGTTACTTTTGTATAAATGTACATAAAGAAAACTATAGGAATAACCGACCAAATACTACCTTAACCTTCTTGATGTTTGGGTGTTTTTAAATTGTTTTTGTTCTGTTTGTCATTGAAATTTATTTAAGATGGACGTTATTTCAGTTTGAGAGTATATATTATGATTATTCTGTACAGAATTTGTAATATAACCACAATAATTCACAAAGTATTTTTGTTGTATTAAAAGTAAGGTATTGTAGCGTAGTGTTTTGTGACTTACACATACTTTGACCACTCAAAAAAGAAATATTTTTGTTGACTAACGTTGCGAGTTCATCAGTTACAGAATCAAGAAAAAAAAAAGACTCTTCAAATGGTAAGAGATCAGTGTGATCTGTTTGCTGTTAATCAGGTTTGATTTTAAAGAACTGTGAATTAGGTTTTGAAACCCAAAAACAACTTTTTAACTTTTTAACACAAATAGGAACACCAACATGTATTTACCTGTTTTGTTGTTTTTACATTGCTTTTAAAATGAGGTGCAAACGTCTAATGATGTTGTGAGTTAGACGAACCAGTGTGTGACAGAAAGAAACGTATGGGGAACCGTAGGTTGTTCTACCTTTTTAGACAGAAATGGCATTCTCCTTAATCAGAAATATTTCTTATACTGACACTTCACAAGTCACATGCTTAGAAACGGAAGAGTTTTTGCGTGCACAATTTCAAGTCGACTGTAAAATTTTGAAAACAGTCTTAGAACTTGTAATGTATATGGCATGTATTTTTTTAACTTTCCGAAGACGCAATTGTATATATTTTCTCAATGAATGGTTGTAACAAAATTGTTTCTTGGATATTTTTCTTCTCTTGTATGATATTACATCATCCTGCCAGTGTGTTTGTGCTACATTTTCTTGGTCGTGTAGTCAGATTTTGTTTCTTTCTTTTTTGTTTTCTTTTTTGTTTGTTTTTTGTTTGTTTTTTTGAAAATGCCTTTTAAGGTGTACAGAGTATGAGGTTTGGAGTTTGTGGAATTGAATTTAGAAACATTTACAAAAATAAACTATTTTACATGTTAGTAAATTGTTTGTGATATCAATAATTACACATTTGAAATTCTTGAATATTAAGATGTAAGAAATTGTTAATTTCCCTAGCATTGGTGGTACAATAGTGTTTATATATATTTTTGACTTTGATGAAGAAGCCAATCGAGGGGATTGTTTAAGTGTAACAGTTATTTACATAAGAAATTGGAGGTATATCTAACAGAGTAGAACAGAGTCCTTTTGGAGGCAGATTTATTTCCATGGATACAAGTAAATACATCAGTAGCTCCCAACGTTTTTGTCTTTGGCCCCTTTAGGGCCTCAACCAACTTCCTTATTTTCATTACGTTATAATCACTTGGTATGTCTGAAGATAGTGAAAATGCCCATTATAATTTCCCTGAGCCCAAACTGACTTTCTAGGTTGTGTGTTTTCTTTGACCAGCAGTTTGAGAATATTTTAAAGTGGTCACTTTTAAAGAGCTGGAACTGGTGAATTTGTGGCATTTTGTGGCCAGTAAATTAATACAATTAATCATCTCTATCCCCCTTTAAATGAAGCTACCTCTGACAAATTGTCACAGATTATGACCTTAATGTGGGTCAGTTAAGCGGTTATCCCTTATGATGCTAAGGCTAAGGCTAATGATGTTAGGTATTTCTTTAACAAGAAAGAAGCAAATATTGATTAAAAAAAATGGAGAAAAAAATTGTAGTTTGGAAAAGTTTTTTTTCTTTTCTATCTCTCTTCAGTCACCTTGTCACACTTCAGATTAATCTTGAGGACCCAAGGAGGGTGCTGACCCTTAGATATAAAGACACATGATCATTTTGGGTACAGTCTAACTAAATTCAAACTGCTTTGTGCATACCTGTCAAGTATCCCGTTTTGGCCGGGAAATTCCCGTATTTTACCCTTCTTTCCCGCCGCCCTCCCGTATTAG
>JAPMOB010201575.1:0-39673 GCA_029875015.1 Lepomis gibbosus
ATAACTTTCCCTCTGCATTAATGTCAAACTGAATAACTGATCAGATATGTCTCACTACATGGTTGACTTTGATCATTTGTGCTGTTGTTTTTCAGTAACAGAAAGCCAACTTCCAGCAACAGTATTTTCAATAAAATGTAGATAGTCCGGTTTACACAGTAAACACTTACAAAGAATGTAACCTTGTAAGAATGTAAGGGAGTAAACTTGTAGTAAACCATTAAACAGTAATAAAAGATACAAAAGATGTTTCGGTGCATTTTATTTATCACAGAATTGCAAAAGTCGTGGTGTCAATGTCATATATATAAGTAGCAGAGTCATTTTATTAACATACTGGCGTCTGTCTACTTATCAGTGAATACAATGATTGTCTTTATTTATATATCATGTGAGCACAAGCTAAAAGCACTTTCAGCTTGTGTTCACATGATTTATGACTCTAGATCATAAAATATTTTTTGAAGGATGTTTTTACTGCAAATTTGTAATATTTTCAGTAATTTACAGTGATACAAATACTTTCAATGAAAAAAGGCAAAAAAACAATGCTGGAATAAAAATCAATTAAATTAACTCAATTAAATAGAAGGTAAAATAAGATAAAACCAAAAATTTATAATCTGAATTTAGAGCATGTTTGACCCTCTATTGTGCCTTTTCATGGGATAAAAAACACAGCTTTGTATTAAACTATCTATTTTTTAAAGGATTTTTTTTCTCAACACAAAAGGTTGAAAATTATCTTTCGCTTTATTGGGAAAATTAAATGGAGACACGTGGTTTTCACTGCAGTGATGATATGTAACCAATATATTAGAATCCATCCATTGTCAACCGCATATCCTGCAAACAGGGTCGTGGAGGGAATGGAGCCAATCCCAGCTGATATCAGGCGAAAGGCAGGGTACACCCTGGACAGGTCGGCAGCCTAACGAAGGGCCACCAGTCATACTCACACTCACACTTAAGGACAATTTAGGGTAACCAATTAACCTAGGCTGCATGTCTTTGGATGGTGGAAGGAAGCCGGAGCACCCGGAGAGAACCCAGATATGGGGAGAACATGCAAACTCCACACAGAAATCTTTCTTTAACACGGACTAACACGTTGAAATCACAAGCACGGTTATGATAATGCAAAAGGAAATACATAGATGACAACATTTTATGACATGAGGGAGAAAAGTCTTCTTTCACCATTCTTGCTTGTCTTTGATTTAATTATTCATGCAAATGCTCATTATTGTTTTTTATTTTTTATAACTGTGAAGCACTTTATAGCCATGGTCATAAAAAGTTCTACTTATTTGCATCCTCAGAATGTATGAGGAGATGTTAATAAGAATGGCATTGGTGTTTGTGAATATATCTTTGAATGACATGGTACCCACAAATAACTCCTCAGATGTAATCAAATAGCATTAGGCAAAATCCAATGTTTGTTCACTGTCTGGGGCCCCTGCAGAGAATAAATGAAAGGCCAATTGTGGTCAAAGGAGCCCTGCATGGTGCCCTGCTGTATGCAAGTGCTACTGACATACACCAAAAACATCTATTGATTTCTTATTGGTATGAAGCCTCTATAGTAGTCAGCCTGTGGCTGGATGCTCTGTCGCTGGGGTCAAGATTGGATTGGCATGGGAACTGGCACCGGAGCAGCTTGGCACTGTCCAGGCTGGGCCCATGAGGGAATTATCTGCCCTTCAGACACATAAGGAATGCCTGGGACCTGTGGCACTGCCTGTCTGGCCGTGTCCACGATTCCCTCAGAATAACTTGGATATATGAGGCATGTCTGGGAAACGCCAGGTTTGTTCCTATAGGGTGCTTCCAAAGAGCTGCATTGTGTTTTTAATGATCTGACTGAGCTGATATGGGGTGTGAATAAACCTCCAGGGAAACAGGGTTAGACACAGTCAGTATATGTGTGTTTGAGATAGTGGCTGCTGTGATTTGAGGTGTCAAGAGGGCAGGAGGGCCGCAATGATGGGTCATGCTGCCTGTCAGAGAGCGAGAGACATAGAGAGAGAACAGCGAAGAGAAAGAGTGAGTCCTCCCTCCTCATCCGGCTCCCCTACACACAGATAAATAAAGAGGCTAAAAGCCGAAGAGAAGAAGCAGAAAGGAACTTTTGTGGCTTCCGAGTGGGGTCCCTTTCATGGCGGTTCCCACAGTACTAGGCCTGTGATGACATTGAGCATGTTTCACACACACACACACACACACACACATGCTCATGGGCCCTGTGACTGTGGTGACTTTCGCTGGTGCCGGGCCCCAGACGGGACGGCGAGGGCCCCGAGAGCCACAGGCAGCCATTGTGCTGTCGCCGCGGAAACCAGCCTCTTTATGTCAGACATGTTTTTCTGTTTGTTTTCTTTTTTATGTCTTTAATGTGGGCAAGGGGGAATGTTTCCCCTTCTCATCTCCTCCCCTCACTCCTCACTGCTCTGCGTTATTTCCCCCCAATACCCATCTTCCTCCTCCTCCTCCCACCAATCCATCCACATTTGTTTCTCCTCTTTTTCTCCCCCCTCCTCTTCCACTGCCTTCCTCCCTTATTCTGTCTCCCCCTTTTTTCCCCTGGAGATCGTCATTTGTAAAGCTCTTTGCTTAGACAGCCCATATCTTTGTCGTGGTGTTGCGGCCTCCCTCTCACTCAACCCCTTTTTATCTATACTTCATGAGGTTTTGGCACAAACTGGCACTTTTTCTCCCTGCACTGAAAAAAAATACAATGCTCAACAAGTCTAAAACGACAAAACCTATCCCCAAAAGATTTCTGCCTATCCCACGCTAAACCAATTTTCTTCACAAGATTAAACAAACTCCCAATAAAAAAATGAAAGAAGGGGGGGTGGTGAAGAAAAAAAAATCTGGTTATGATTCGACTTTTGAAAGCCAACAGAGGATGCTCCAAGGTCCTCCAATGAGAAAAACAAACCTGAAAAAAGTCAACTGTTACTATTTTTAAGTGCTTGAAGAATGTTGTTCGGTGCCATGACTCAAAGGCACGCCGGCCCTCATCCGTAATCAGTTCATTCTGACTGCACTCCTCCACCACATCACACACAGGACACAATCTTTTATGAGCCAGAGAGAGAGAGAGAGAGAGAGAGAGAAGAAAAGTGGGAAAGTGAAAAATAAAAGAGTTTAGGGCTAATCCACTGTGTCCCTTCAGCCATGCATGCGACTGTGCCTGATTTGATGACTGGGGGAGGGGGCGGGGGCGGGGGGGCATTTAAGACTCAGCTAATATTAGCCACTGTAAAGCTAGTTTTGCTCAAGCATTTTTGACTTGGAAGCTGACTATCATTCAAGTTTATGGCGGAGACTCATTTTTATTGCAAGGAGTCGTGTGATGCATAATTCCCCCTCAGCTTTCTATTTTTGCCACTGTCTACACAAAAGGATTTCAGTGTAGAAACAAAGAAAGTAAACTGTACATGACATGGATAGAAAACATATGCACATGTTCCCTGGTCAGTTTGAAATTCTGAGATTTGGATTAATTGGATACCAGGTTGGTTCAGAGGAGCTCTCACAGAGTCATAAAGGAGAGGAGTGCTCCATCCCCGTTTTACGCTGCCAGAGACACCCTTGGCTGCTGCTCTATGACAGCAGCTCACTTACCCAAATCCCTCTTATAACTTTACACCTCAGATTACAGCCTTATCAGGGAGGCGTCCAGCCGACACCTCGTTCCGACGGCAGCTAGGAAGAGCAGGCATAAGCCCCTAAAAACCAGCATAAAAACTTGCCGCCACCGCACTGCTGGGTAATTTTTAGCATTCCCAGAAGGGGATTACAGTGAGTGTGCAGGAAAAGTCAGGAAGACTTTAATGGAGGAAGGATGAGTGTAATGACAAACATCATTTTCATAGCCTGACGGAATTGGTACCACTTTTATTGGTCTTGATAGTAGCTTTTGTTTTTTAAGATCAATAAATAATGGATGCATTGAATCTGGATTTAATCTGCATTCTTTTGTTTTACTGAAGCCAAACTAAGTCTGCGTTGTTCAGTAAAATTAATGGACTGGATCAGTTCAGCTGATTTATAAACTTGGCCTCGGCATTGGTGTTTTGGAATGAATAAGTGATATTGCCCTATGCTGAACAGATATCCCAGTGGTTCTCAGTCTTTTTTTGTCTGACACGCAACTACTTGGCAACAGATGGAGGCGGTTGGTTTAATTTATCCATTACTTGAAGAAGTATTTCAAATGTTCGATTGAACTGTTTAGTCATTATTTTGTTGCAACTTACCGTATTTCAATTGTATATTCATTACTCTTAGCTAATATTTTCAAATGTTTATTTGATACTTTTAGATTTCTATTTCAACAGTTTTCACTTTTAACTAATTACTTGTTCATTCATTACTTTTATTACTATTTTAATAATTTATTGATCACATTTAGCTTGCTATTTTAACAGTTTTATCATTACTTTTAGCTAATGTTTATTGATTTGTTTTAGCTAACTATTTCAACTCCTCACTTGCTAACTAGTTTTCACACACTCAAGAAGATTTGATGTTAGTGTCTTACAACTGACTCTGATGGGCTGCTCACTGGTTATTACAAAGTTAGTAACACAAATATTTGGATATAGCCTATATTTCACATCAAATCACAAGGAGTTTAGTTGATTTAATTAGGTGAGTTTTCCTTGTACTGAACTGTGCTTGTTGAATGCCATGAGACAACTTCCCAGGACACCATTTTGTAAAATGCAATGCTGTCATTTTTGACATCAAAGAAACACAAGACAATGCCATGACAAAGCTTGACTTTCAGCACAGATACATATGGACTTGTAGATGGACATGTAAGCTCGTACACACATTCAGAAAAGTGCACACAACAGATAGTCATGCAAAACTGGCTTGCTGAAAAGGCATGCTTGCGCAGTGAACTAATTTTATACACTGTGCACATGCTGTCTTTCTTAGACATGAAACTTGTTCGAGGTCATTGCTTGAGGACGACTAGCTAACTGTATATAGTCCAGGAGGCTTTGATCTGTGGATTTGGCTGTGGCAAAGACAGCTAGCGCTGAGGCCCTGCGCTACCGGAAGCTTGTGGTCTGGGACTGCTCCATTTACTACTCTGTTCTGGTGCTAAATATACAATAATAAAAAGGCTGGCAGATTTATTTCAGACTGTGATACATTTCCGCTCCAGCAAGGGAAGAACGGACTAAGAATCAGACAGACGTCTTCAGATCACCGAAG
The DNA here is from genome assembly GCA_029875015.1 of Lepomis gibbosus. Taxonomy (NCBI): domain Eukaryota; kingdom Metazoa; phylum Chordata; class Actinopteri; order Centrarchiformes; family Centrarchidae; genus Lepomis; species Lepomis gibbosus. Next base: position 5,242 of record JAPMOB010201575.1, read on the forward strand.
AACATTAAGTGATAATTACAGAGAGAAACAGAAAGAAAGAAATAGAGGGACGAGGTTTCCCCCTCTCGCTTTTCTCTTCCTCTTCCTCTGCCACCACAGAAGAGAGTGGCGTCTCCAAACTAAAGAGGGGCGCCCGCTGCATTAGACTCCCATTGATTGGCTATGATTGCATTATCTGATCCCACGAGGGATAAAAGAACAGCATCACACACACACACACACACACACACGCCACATGCCTGTATTTCATTGCACAGTGATCACGGCCTCCTCAGAAGTCAAACATGGCTTTTTTGAAAACATCTTTAGACATGTAGCCATAAAAGAAAATACGATTCAAATTCAAACATTGTTTTTATCTGCCTCAAGTCAGTTTTCTGAAACACACAAGCATACACACACACATAGCCTACACACACTCATACTCCCCTATGTACTAGAGCTTCACCACCAGTCCACCGCACTCCTCTCAAAGCTCTTTGATCCCCGGTCGAGGGTCCTCTCCGCGGTGCCTCTGTCTGAATTCCAGAGATTCTGGGATAATTCAAACGTTTCACGGCACATACTTGGTCCCCCCAGGAGACAGCGGCGGAGATGGAAAATGCCACCACGGTCTCTCTCCCTCCATTGTCCCTACTCTTTAATCAGGCCCTCTCTGTGGCTCACGCTGCCACCGTGGTGTGTTGTCTCAGCCTGGGAAAATGCCGGCCTAAGTGGCTGTTATGTGCTGAGGCGCAGACCACAGGGACCCAGAGGGGTGCTGCTGGAGCCCTCTGTGCCAGCCGTGGGTCTCACAGTGGCTAACACACACAATGAGTGAGGTCCCAAATCTGGATGCAGCCTTACATAATAGCCATCGCTGCATCTATTTACTTTTTAGACTGGGCTTCGATCCATAAATCATACACCATCATAATCATAGGCGTAAGCCAAAACCCAATCATAAATCATGAATATTATTTGTTCCTATGGGTTTGCTGGGTGTGAACCGGCATTAAACTGCCACACAGATGGGGCAGTGTTGTAGAAACTCCAGTGTGATTGCTTGGCTGTGAAAGGTCCATGGAGAGGGAGTTTCCTGCCCTTATGTCAACAAATGACAAAAACAAAAGCGTTGTGTTTCCCTGAGTCAGAGCAAGAAGAAGGTCAGCAACCAGAGCCACCTCAGAGTTCAACCCATTTCAGCTTTGCTTTGGGACAGGCTCGTGTTAGGGCTGGGCAGCTGGGTCAACCGACGTTTGGCCTGCCTGCAGCCGGACACAACGCTCCATCAGGTCAAGTTTACAAGGAATGAGTCAAAGCCTGCTGGTTTATACTGGTTTATATTTAGTGCTTATAAGCGTGAATAGAGTTTTTATGAGGTGCCATAAATTTCATTTTCAAAAGAGGGTGAGTATAGAGGCTCATGCACGCCTACCCTGTGGTTTCTCCAGGCCAACATGAAGCCTTTGTGTTCGCCCTGTTTGCCATGGGAAAATATCTGAAACAAATGAGTCGCTTGGTCGGCACCCATCAGTGTAAAAAAACTAAGAGCTTTGGATTGTGCTGAGAGGGTGTGGCGCAGTGCTGAAGGAACTACTTGTTTACTCTTGCTTGTCCGAAAATAAAAAAGGAATTATTTTCTCTCCAAAGTGGAAGGCAAATAAACAAGTATTCTTGAACAGACAACGTGGGCAGGCGCGAGCTGCCTGCGGTTGTGCAGCCGCATGCCGGACTTGGTATGAGAAGGCGGGTGACTCTTTGAGGTTCTTCCATCACCATCATCATTATCATCATCATCACTATCAATATGTTTCTGCAATGGAGAAAGGCAGACATAACTCACAGTGAAGAAACCATCTTACTGTCAAAAACACATAATTACCATCATAAGGGGAATAAGAAACTTGCATATGTTTAACTCTTCAATGGTAAGACATGTTGCTCTGGTGTAGTTTTTATTGCATAACTCTGACATTTTACATTGTATATTTTTTGTTGATCACAGTTCAGTGCAACAGTGTCTGAAATAATGTCTCACACATTATATAAAGCATTCTATATATCACATTATATAAAGAGGATTCATTTAGACCAAACTGGAATTAGTCTAATATGAACTGTCTGCCTGATTGTACCTGCAACCAGTTGCTAAGTAACGTTATTACCAAAGTCTTCTGTGTTTAGAAATTAATTAACACATCTAACGACAGCATTTTACAAGTTGAACGTCATAAAACCCGCATCATTGAACTAAAAAAGGGAAATTTTGTAGTGAAACACCTTCTATTGACACCATTATCTGTATGCAGTCTGTGAAAGAAAGTAGTGCAATGAAAAAAGCAGGCATTAGAAACAATCACTACGGACGACGCATCGATTGGACAAATAAAAAACGTCACTGTTAGCTGAACACGGAAGTAGTTAGCTAATGTGGACATGGGAAAATGAACCTGGATCATTTCTATCTTTGTGTTTTCACAAAGGTTTTCTCACATTCGCTCGCGTAATTATACAGGTGAGACCGTATTATGTGTCCGTTTTATGTCGCGGTCTGTCAGCGTGCTTCGGGAAAGTGCAGGCGGTATTGCTGGTCTGCTGTTGTGTTTAATAATGTGTCATCAACTAGCTACTCGGCGCTAGCATCGCAAGTTAGCTTGTAAGCAAGTACAGATTTATTTGAAAGGTCCCTTCTCTTTTTATTCCTCCTTGTCAAACGTGAGTTTGTTTTAACGTTTCCACATTTAAGCCTTGTTGTCTGATAGGCTATTAAATGTGGTTAAAGTGATTAGAACTGTGCAAACACCTGATACGTATTATTAACGTTCATTGGTGGTTCCTACTTTCCCTTTAACACATTTTGTTCTGGTAAGTTAGTGTAATGATGCCAATGGTATACGATAACAAAGTGGAGACACTGTCTCCTGATCGGGACCTTAACGTGTGTAGTTCATGGTTAATACAGCGTTTGGCATTAACCAAACAATGGAGAACAACATTACAGAACTAAAATGTCCAATATCAACCTTTTGCTATAACCCCATGTGTCTCTCCTCCCTTTTCCTCGCAGGGCTCACTGAGGTGTAGACATGGAAGTGCCTTGCTACCTTCCTAAGCTGCTGTTTGAGCTCAATGAGCAGCGTAAGCGGGACTTCTTCTGTGACTGCAGCATCCTTGTCGAAGGCCGTGTCTTCAAGGCCCACCGCAATGTGTTGTTTGCTGGGAGCGGCTATTTCCGCGCTCTGCTGGTTCACTATCTGCAGGTGATGTTTCTATTCTCTAGAAGAGATGAAGTGTTGACTAAGATAATGTATTTATTATTGTATTATTAATGATATCTTCAATGCCTTAAAATGTCCAAATATTAAAGCAGATCATGTTCTATGAAAGTAGTGAAGAAGAATATAATAAATAAACCCCTCCTCATGGGTTGGGATATCTGTAAGTAAACTGGTTTGGTGGTCTGGACTGTTATGACAGCTTATTCTCCATTGTTCTTGCAGACCATACATTGCGGATATTATCAGAGTAGTACATCCAGTATGCTGCTGAGATACATTTATCAGAAATTACAGATCTGTTATAGCAAGCACACCAAAATCGTTGCTCTGCTTCTCCTTGTAAATGTTATAACTGTTAAAACATTAGAAGTAAGCCAGATTTAATAAAAAAAAAGGATTTTCAATTGTCTCAAACTTCTCAATACATCTCTTTTCAGGATAGTGGGCAGCGCTACAGCACAGCTTCGTTGGACATTGTGACAGCCGATGCCTTCTCCATTATCCTGGACTTCCTTTACTCTGGCCGCTTGGCCCTGAACCGAAGCAATGTCATTGAGGTGATGTCAGCGGCCAGCTACCTGCAGATGACTGACTTGGTAAACTTCTGTAAGGGATACATCCGCTCATCTTTGGAAATATGCAACAAGGAGAAGGAGAGGGGCACAGAGAAGGAGAGCCAAGCCCAGGAGGGCGGGATGGGTCCTGCAGACAGTGACAGTCGTACTGTGACAATCTCCAGCGGTGCAGGGACTGCAGAGCCTCATTCACAGGTAGCAGAGGCAGATAGGGGCTCAGGGTTAGGTCCGGAGTCTGTGAGCTCGGCTAGAACCCCTTTGTCTCTCCCTGTCACCACAACTCCAGGCACCAGCAGGGACATGGACAGCGACTACCATTCCAGGGAGGGATTTGCATCTGGGAGTGAAGGACCGAAGGGACACATGGATCAGACAAATCTCTCATCCTCTTCCTCGTCTGCTTTGACCCCGGAGTTGGTGAACCCCAAAATAGAGTATGACCCTGATGAGGAGCTCATGGAGTCCCCAGACACCAAACACCTGGCTTCATATCCAGGGCCTTCTCTCCATAACCCTCATCATAGCAGGTTACTTCCCCCAAGTCCTTCTCCCTCCAATGAGCGCTCCCCCTTGGGATACAGCCCTTCCTTTAATGCCAGGCAGCTGATGGAGATGCTGGCCAGAGGCGAAGGCCCCAGTCCTCTAGGGGACAGAGTGGGGCAGCGCTTTACCCAAGGACTAAGTAGCAACACAGGAGGAGGCAGAATGGATGAAGGTTTAGGGTTTGTGGGATCATCAATCATGGAGATCCAGTCTGATTGGCTTGGGGAGGACACAGGTATTTGGCAAGCTCAATGTAAGGTCATGCAAACAGCCTAGGGAGATATGTTTCAGTAGGATGTTTAATACTATGTTGCATTCAATACATTCTCAAGCAGATAAGTAAGGCTGCACATTTTGCAGCAGCACTGTTCTGTTGAGGTAAAGCCCAACTCTTGGCCTCTCTCTCCCCCTGCAGGTGATGGATTGGTAGTGCCCGTGAAACTCCACAAGTGCCCATTCTGCCCGTACACTGCCAAGCAGAAGGGAATCATGAAGAGACACATCCGTTGCCACACAGGAGAGAGGCCCTTCCCCTGTCCCATGTGTGGCAAGAGGTTCACAAGACAGGAGCACCTTCGCAGTCATGCCCTCAGTGTAAGGACTCAGTGAGCCTGCAAAGATAGTTTTGTATTGTTGTACCATCTAACCTGGTTTTGATATGTAGGCGTCTAAGTCTAAGGTAGCCCCTGATAAAAGGTAATTGAGGATGACATTTTACAACTACTATAGACTATTTTATGAACACTTTTGCCTTGTTTTACAGCAATTCAGTTACCTACTGTCTGTTCAGTGGTGATATAGTTTCATTATCAAACCTGCAGTTTAGCTTGTGTTTTCTCTCTCTCTTTCTTTTTTTAGCTTTAGAAATGATTTATACCATTTTCCACTTGCGATCAATCATTGTTTGTTTTTTGTGGCAGGGGTGTGGTATTTACAAAATACTGTACCTTGTCAAACAGGGAAATTACCAATTGTTTTACAACATGAGTTACCATGGTACCATTGTTTTAAATGATTGAGGAATCTTAAGAATTTCATGGCCAGCCATGTGCTGGAATCTCTCGTGCAGAAAGACTTCACTAGTTGAAAAACAGTTTTAAGTAAAATGACTCTTAATTTTGATTACTTTGATTTTACTTTTTAAAACCCCTGTTTTAGTTCAATATTTGTGGGAAATTGCAAGGTGGCAATTACCCGTCCTTGTTGTAGCTTGCAGATTATTTGTTGCATTTTGTCTCATTTGTCGTATAATATTATAGTGAATAATACATAATTAAGATATAATGGGATGTACAAAACCACAGTAATTGCAAGCACTTAGTTGTAAACAGTAATTAGCCGTCCTACTCTTCAATTGAGTGCTGTTAAATTCAGCTCTTTTTTCCTCTGTTGCTTGTGTTTTGTGTTGCTTCTGTTGCGTGAAGGAAGCATAATTAGAGCAGTAAACCTTTCGATTCCTATGTTGTTATTCTTCACCTGGAATAATCTAAAAGTTGGTGTTGCCTGTAAAAAAATGATTCACATCCTGCTGTCTGACCATTGACAGGTCCATAGGCACTACTGGCCAGTATCATGTAAGAGCTGCAGACGAACCTTCACTGGATCCAGTGTTTCACCAGGACTCAGGCGCTTCGGAATCTGCGACAGCTGCAACTGCGTGACCACCACTCACAATGATTCCGCCCCTGTTCACCCCGCCAGCCAACCAGAGCCCATGGAACGTGCAGACGGGGGTACGGATTGGTCCAGTTTTATGGACGACGTAGATGAGGTGGAGGTTGGCAGAGTGGAGGACTTGGTAGAGAAACAGATGCTTGAAAGGCAGCTGGCTGTATGTACAGATGTGAATCTGTAGCCTTCTGTACTTGGAGAATAAAACCCTTCCATAAACTGTTTCACTGTTCAGTTAACCGTGGCCATACTGTTACTGATGTTAAATTATTACTGTAAGATGACCTTATTTATTGACTCATTTGTAACGAGAAAATGTTTCCTTTTGACTGTTGGAGATATTTGGCTCCAGTGAGCAAATGGACCCAGTGTTTTGTTTTTTTGTTTTTAATTTTTATTTATATAAATCCAAAATGTGGTCTTTAATTTCCTGCATGTCTTTGCACAGTAGACCAAATCCAAACTTCGCTGTATGCGCTGTACATAAAGAAACTGTGGCTGTCAAAGCTGTAGTTTTCTGGATTTTTCCCAAATTTTACAAAAGATAGACAACCTAACTTGTTACGTGTTTTGTGAAAAAATATTATAGTTTACGGATAAAATGAGCTTTGTGGTTATAATGGAGCCATTGTATGTATTGTTGCAATAAATGTCTTTTGTAACTGGACATTTTATCACACTTGGCATGTTTATGTGCTTTTTCTCCCTGCTGTTTGTCATGTCAATTGTGTCAGGTGAATAACCTGCAGGATTGTGACCTGTATCACAGCTCCCTGTGTTGCTGGATCGGATCACGTACTGTCTCGGACATATCTGCATGGATGAAGGCTTGCCACCTTCAACTAAACTCGAGGCCCACTGTGCTCAGTACAAGATTACAATAATCAACTTATAAAACAAGAAACAAACATGCAACTACATTAGACAAGACAAAAAAGGGAACAGATATATTAAGATTGTAAATACATTGTAAAATGTGTAGTTCAACCCCCATGTGACTCAATACAAATAACAGCAGCATCAGAAATAAAAATAGCAGCAGCAGAGGTCAGTAATAACGCTGTAATAATGTAATGATGCTATGCAATGTTAGCTACATTTATATGAATTAACATTAAATATCTGAATTTCATTATTACTTGTTCGGATTGTTGTTAAATACTTTGCTTTGAACGTACCAAGTCACACAGTGAGAAAATTACTAGTCTAAATACTAAATCTTTACCCTACACATTTTACAATTGCATCGTAGCACTCATAATTGTAATGAGGTGCCTAGAAATTCCTTCCCTTGAAGTAATGCACTGTGATGCATCGTGGTGCATCGCAGAATTGTATCGAATCGAATTGTCGAGCTGATAATCGTGATCGAATCTTGAGACCAGTGAAGATGCACACCACTACAGGATATGTCCTTATAAGTACCTGAAAGAGGCCCTGAAAGTTTAATTTAAATCGGACACTAGGGGGCGCTATAAATGCAAGAAAACTGCAGATCATTAAGGTGCCTTTGAGATGACCACGGTTGACTTTGCAGACTCGATAGTCAAACGTAAGCTGCAGGCGACTGCAGGGGCCGGGAATAAAAACAGCGCTGTCAAGTCGGTCACGTTCTACCTGCGTGAGCTTACTGTGAGCTGAGATCAATGACTGATCTCGTGGCATTTGCAAAGACAAATTCTGCGAGATCAGGCAAAAGGTGAAAGATAATTTTCCTTGAAAATTTAAGAGCAGCCACCTCATTAAAGACCGGATGAAAAACTTAAAATATTCATATTCATGTGCCCCCATCTTGAACAGTAGGCTAGTCTACAAATCCCATTTTCTCAGGACCCAAAGAGCTTCTGAGTTGGCAGCGCCTTAATTTTGGGATAAGAGAACCTATTACAGGGGGGAAAGTCACGAGTGGTGTACTTAATTAGGCTAACCAAACGTTATTCACAGAGGCAGTGGCAGACACAAGACCAAACCTTCATGTTTTGGTTTCTAACTGTTTTATAATATAATACATGGGCTATTACTGATAAAATAAATGCCATAATGGTCAAAGAAGAAATCACGAAGCCGACTGAGGAGGGCGACAATAAGCCTTTGTTGAGTGTAATGTGCCAAAAACCATAGAAGAAGAGCGATTGTTTTGTTTTTAGAGGAACGCGAGCGCGAGTCCCTGTCGTGGTCCTTCACAGTCCCTGTGGGGCTACACGGTGACACATGGGGAAGTCGCGAGATTTAAGTGAGTTTGAGCGGGGCATGATAGTGGGAGCCCGGAGCGCCGGCTGCAGCATCTCGGAAACAGTCAACCGCTTGGGATTCTCAAAGACGGCGGTGTCTCGGGTTTACAGGGAATGGCGTGAGAAGCAGAAAACCTCCAGTCACCGGGGGTCCTGTGGGAGGAAACGGCTCGTCGATGACAGTGGAGAGAAGAAGATGGAGAGAGTTGTAGAAGCTAACAACCATGCCACGAGTGTGCAGATCCAGGCTCTGTACAACAGCAGCGGGCAGGAAAAGCCCATCTCGCTCACAACCACCCGGCGGACCTTAAAGCGGCTGGGGTACAGCCGCAGGGCTCAGCGGCGGGACACACTCGTCCTAGCCGGGCTGGACGCTCTAGCTCAGTACACTTCCTGCCCAGAACAGCGAGAGACCTCCGACGACTTAGTGTGCAGCAACAACAATGACCCGGACCCAAGAAATGTGTCCTCCACGAGCTTAGTGTCCAGCAACGAATTGGACCCGGTCCCAAAAAAACAAACCTGCAAGGACTTAGTGTGCAACGACAATGACACGGACCCACGAAGTCAGTCCTCCACACACTTAGTGTGCAGCAGTGGCCCGGATCCATAGTAAAGAACTGATTACCTGTTTCGTGATGGCGTCGTATAGGATTCCACAGAAACTGTCAACTGGGCGCATTTCTTTATTAACGGAACAATATGCATGTCTATATGTAGGCCTACAAACAGAATAGGGCTATAATCCAAATAATCAGAGAGTATTGAAAAAATGAAGACTAAACAAATGACATTTTGAAAAATCTGTCTACAAAATATAGGTTTTCACCTCATTTTTTTCACCGCAGTAGCCTACATGCCCATCTATAGTTTGTTTTGGGTCCGTTCATGTCCTTCTTTCATGAAGAAAATCTCAAAATGTTTTTCCTATTTATATCTTCTCCTTATATCATATACTGTAGGCCTATCATTGTTCTATCCCGAATGTCTATTGTCAATGAAAGCATTGAAAACAGGGCGAGTTTACTTTTCTAAAACCAAACATACTATAACATTATTGATTGGTTGATTGAACTTCTTTATTAAATGTAAAAAAAATGTAAAATTGGCGCCTCCAGCAAGAGATGCCCCAACTACAAATACCATCAAAAGGATAAAAACATAATCAAGCCACACGATTTCCATTGTTGTCCTTATTGGAAATATCCTGTTTACATCTCTAAAGGAATCACTATTACTAATTATTTATTAGTAGCACAATATTTATCAATATTAACATGTATTATGGTGTGAGGCCAGTTAAATTATTAGAGGATGCCCAAATAATTTTCCTGGTGAAACACCATGATCTTTCAGCATCATTAGTTAACCCCTAACAAAAATGGGCCAACAAACAATGAATGAGGTATGAATGTGCTTTATATGGATTATATGTGGACTGAAGCAGTTCCCAGTACAATGTGCCTGCAGGACTATGGACCCCGAGGCCAAATCTCTGTATTTATGCTGGGATTGTAGGCCTAGGTGTTTTAGCAAAGCACAGGGAGTTTGCTTTCTACAATAAAACACTTTCACATTGTGGATATTTCAGGGGCTGATTTCAGTACTTCTAGAATTTCTGTTTTATTGTGACTACCATACCTTTTAGGCCAAAAATAAATAAATGTGGTATGTGTACACAGAAATTAATATGGGGCAGAGTATTAACAAGATTCAGCTCTTACAAGTTCACAACAAATAAGGTTACCACCTTATACAGTTAGACGAACTAGTCTGTGGTTAGGTTTAGACTGAAGAAATATACAGAAATGGTCCGTGTCATGTTGACTTATTAAATAAAGTTGTCATAGAAAAAACACACAGGAGATAGTCATGTGACAATTCATGTGATTTCATCATGGATTACAGTCATGTGATGTGAAACAATACACCTGAAGTGTCTTTACAACAACACAAAGTGGCATCTCCGTCTACCAGCGCTGCCAGCTGGGAAACAAGTAGACATTACTGCAGGCTTGTTGGTTTCCGTCTCTGAAGAAATAACAACGGCGAAACTGTTTGACTGTTTCGTTGTAACATCGAGACGTGCGCGCAGCCAGAGGAGTAACGTTAACTTAGACAGGTAACGTTAACTTAACGTTATTAGGCCAACTCGTAGTCATGCTAGCTATATTTCTCCTTGTCGGTGCTGTAGTTTGTCAAACGGCGGCTGAGTACACCGCGAACTGGACGAGTTTGGACGCCAGACCGCTGCCCTCATGGTACGACGAAGCCAAGGTGGGCATTTTCGTCCACTGGGGCGTGTTTTCTGTCCCCGGGTTTGGCAGTGAGTGGTTTTGGTGGCACTGGCAGGGCCAGCAGCCTCCGGACCAGAAGTGTGTGAGCTACATGTCAAAGAACTACCCGCCTGGGTTCAGCTACCCGGAGTTTGCTCCCCAGTTCAAAGCTCAGTTCTTCAACCCGGGGGACTGGGCGGACATTTTCCAGGCATCTGGTGCAAAGTGAGTGTATTTCTCTAGCTATAACGTCACGGAACAAATTATCTGCTAACAGATAGCCTCACTTTCGAGTATCAAATCTTGTTGGACCTGCATTGGCAGTTGAAAAACATTGTCATACTGTATATTACACTTAGACGTTATCTTCTCTGCAGATATGTCGTCCTGACTGCCAAACACCACGAAGGATTTACTAACTGGGAATCTCCAAACTCCTGGAACTGGAATTCAGTTGATACTGGTCCTCATAGGGACCTAGTGGGAGACCTGGGAGAGGCAGTGCGCAACAGGTGGGCGATCAGAAGTTTAGTGTCTGATATTAAAGTGCTGACATGGTTACACCAAGGATGCAATAAATGAACGAGTGTTGTACAGTCTGGCCTGCTGATGGGACACTTTACCCACTGCTTTCTTATTAAAACATTGTTCAGTTAAGATATATGGTCTGTTGTTCAGTAGTGGGGTGTATTAAAAATTAAGACTTTTGCTAAAGACATGATGTTGGATTTGGAAAGCTTGCAGTCAGTTAAGAGCAAATCCAAAGTTGCTACTCACATGTCACACCTTGTTAGTTGTCTGTGCAAAATTTATTTCCACTTTTAATAGTAATTCCTTTGCTTAAGATTATAGATGCACATATCCGATATTGTGTATCGGCCATAACCAGACTGATTCACATTTATTACAGTTTCCTTGTCAATGTCATTACAATCAGCATTTTCCACTATCGGCTCATACAGTCGCTGCAGGCTCAGTTCTTAGTGCCACAACATCCCTGTCCTTGTGTTGTGGAATTAGTGGCTTTTGCATGTATTTACTGGGTTTTAGTGCCTGAATTTTTGTTTTACTAGTTTTATGTTCTCTGCTTGTCTTTAATGACAGATTTTAAGGTTTCTTATTTCTTGGTTTAGGTCATTGCACTATGGGCTTTACAACTCCTTGTATGAGTGGTTCCACCCTCTCTACCTGAATGACAAGAAGAATGGATTCAAAACCCAGACGTTTGTGATGCAGAAACTACTACCAGAGCTGTATAACATGGTTGTAAGGTCTGTAGCGCTGACATTGCTCCATCAATTTGTTGCAGGACTAACATGTTTACTTGCATTTGCATCTAATTAAGTCAGACACAGTTTTGTTGACATGTCTGTAGTTCATGCAAGCACATGTCAATATAACCATATGGCTGTTGTTTTGCAGGTACAGACCTGAAGTAATCTGGTCTGATGGGGACTGGGAAGCACCTGACACCTACTGGAACTCCACCCAATTCCTTGCCTGGCTCTACAATGACAGCCCTGTCAAAGTAAGTGTTTTTACAACAAGTAGGGCCGAATAGTTAATCAAAATTTGATCGAAATTGCAGTGTGGCCTAAAGCAATTTTCAAATAGAAGGAGGCGCAATATTTGTTAAAGGTGTCAAAATACCATTTTAAATTAAATATTGTGGTGCTGCAGAGATGCCCTGCCTACACAACATATTCTAGAGAGCCCTGTAGAAATCACACCGTAATTCATTAATTTCAATGAAAATGACAATCATGATGTAAAAATGATCATTCCCCCTAACATCACAAGTAATTTTGCAATTGCAATAACGGTCAAAATAATCACAATTAGATGTTTTTTCAAAATCGTTCAGCCCAGTACTTCAGTCAACAAAGAAGCATCTCATAACTTTGTTCACAATGCAAGAATGTACAGATAATATGTTTAAAAACAACCAAAACACAAAAACAGTGTTTCTGCATGTACTTAGTAGATCTTCCTTGTCTTAGGATACCGTTGTGACCAATGACAGATGGGGAGCTGGCTGTGCCTGTAAACATGGTGGTTACTATAACTGTGAAGACAAATACACTCCAGGCCAGCTGCCCAAGCACAAGTGGGAGAAGTGCACATCTGTGGACACGTATTCCTGGGGTTACCGTCGCAACATGAAGATGAGTGAACTGATGGACTTACCCACTATCATAGAGGTGAGAATATGTAATAGTGCTGCTACTTGTGTCTGTGTAGATTGCTAACATAAAAATCTGTCATAGAATCCAACACACCCACAGAAATTAATCTAGTCTAATAAATAAGTGTTACAATCAAATTGCTGCTCCATAATGTCTTTTGTTAGAATCACATGTTCATTGTTGTTGTTATCATTGTCAACAGAATTCTGGTCAAAAATTATGCCAAGCACGTGATGTGTCAGTCATCTTATTTTTCACTGCTGAAAAATGTATTCAAAAATAATACTGTGATCAGTGAGGTGTCTCTTTCTGTGACTAACTGTCCTCCTCCTCCTCCTCCTCCTCCTCATTCTGCTTCTGTTACAGGATCTGGTTCACACTGTGGCTCTGGGAGGTAACTACCTTCTGAATGTGGGCCCCACACCAGATGGGATGATTCCTGCAGTGTTTGAGGAGAGGCTCAGGGGTGTTGGAGCCTGGCTAGAGATTAACGGGGAGGCCATCTACGCTTCTAAACCCTGGAGGGTCCAGACTGAGAACACCACTGTACCAGTTAGGTAAGAGCCAGAGGGTGAATCATAAGAACCAGTCTGTGATCCTGTTGTTCCTGTCATTTTATAATTGAAAGCACAATTTCCAGAAATCTATGTAGTAGCAGTAAAGTGTATCTCAATACAAGATGAAGACGGAGGTGGACTGAAAATAGTGTTTACATACTCAGTTTTGAGTTTGAATTTGCTCTGCCAAACCTGACTTTGCTCTGCTGTGTTATTATTATTATTAACAATTTATCTGTCGATTTTATTTTCTCGATTAATCGATTAGCTGTTCGGTTCGGAAAATTGTAAATGTCAATCAGAGTTTCACAAAGCCAAGGTGTTGCCCTCAAATTTGTCTACAACACAAATATAGACAGTTTACAGAGCAAGGAAACCAGAAAATATCTACATTTGAGAAGATGAAATCAAAGAATTTGGACGTTTAAAGAACAAAAATAGGACTCAAAGAGATCAATTAGTTATTAAAATATTTGGTGGTTAATGTAATCGTTAACTACAATCGACTAATGGTTGCAGCTCTAGTTAAGTGCAGAACACTTTTTGCTGTGGTTATGTTTAGGTGGTCGATTCAATGACTGAAAGGCAGACTTAGAGAGAAAAAGGTTTTATTGTATGTCGCCCTATTTGAAAGTAGAGATACAGACAGGAAATGCAAGAAATAACACCCAACAAAGATCCCTGGCTGGAGTCGAAGAGGGATGTTGAAGTTATGTGGTATGCTTCTTATTTAACTACTCAGCTTCTGAACGGCTTGAAGTTGAGATCATTGATGTGGTTATTGTCTCCATTTTTCTAGGTATACATCTAAAGGAACCACTGTCTATGCCATCGTGACATCCAAACCCCCCAAGCCCACAGTGCAACTTCTGGCCCCCAAAACATCAGCAGCCACCAAGGTAAAGGCACTGAGACAATGTAGTCTATGTAGTTTTTATAGATTACAAAAACTCAACATTTGAAGTCATGACAAAAACAAAATAGACAAACATAAATAGGTTTAAAAGGTGCTGTTCACAACACAACATTTTACTATCAACTTGACTTCATTTACATAAAGGTCATAAATGAAATTTAGGAAACTAAATCATTGATTTTTGTCACTTTTCCAGGTGATCTTGTTGGGCAATCCAGCACCCTTACCCTGGTCCCCAGTCCAACCCAGTGGTGGCCTTATTGTCCTTCTGCCTGAACTTCCCCATACCCCTTGTCAAGCCTGGACACTCAAACTGGACGGTATCCAGTGAGTCTTAGACCCCCGAGGTGTTTAACCTCTACAAGGTTGAAGTTTTAGAATTTGTACATCTCAGGGTTTCATTATGTTTATAGGATAAGGAGAAAACACTATGTGCACTATGGTTGAAGGGATTGTACTTGTCAAAATGAATCACTGGATCACTTCTTAAATCTTTCCTTTGTAGCTCTGAGGACTAAAGGCCACTGCCTCTGACTTGTGCTCTTATTTTTTTAAATGATTGCATTTATTATGACTTAAAAAGTGAAATATGCTGTTCAGCTTGTGAAGCATTCCTGGCATCTTCTCAGCCGCCAAATTGCTGTTTCAGGAATGATTCATTTAAAGTGCGGTTTGTAAAAGTGGTGTGTTTGAAAATGAACAGTTCACATACAAAGTGCTTTTTTACTGTCTGCTTTTAAAGTGGATGAATAAAAGATGACTTAATTTGTCAGATGTATGGCGGTGTTTATACATTGTGTGAGATCTTAAAGGTTCATTTAATTTTCTGAAGAAGCCCCTGGGAAGAGTGACGGAGTTCAGAACATTGGGTAAACTTTAAAATATATTAATCCACTGTTCTTCATTATCCTATTTCTTACATTTTTCTTGCAGTGCCAAGATCAAGAAAAAAGGTGCCTTACTATTTGTCAAATGGCCCTTAAAGCACCATCCTGGTCCCATCACTTTTGAAACCTCTGGTTGCTTGCTGTTGTGTTGTGCTCAGACGCAATTCCTCTCTTAAAAACTCAAAGCTGTGTACAAACTTTTCACATTCAAGTATAAGTGAAAAGCTTTTGTCACAGTACATATGCAGTACAGTCAACAAGATGACACGGGTATGTCTGGATATTTTGATGTTCGGTGCAGCACACGTTTTATTTATATTTGTATTTCCAGCTACCACCTAAACTGCCTCAGGATTGTATTACTCATTCATCTCCTACACTTGAATTATTACATTTTACTAACTCCTGATCTTTGGTTGTAACCTGCTTCTTTTACCCTGAGGCTACTGCTGCATGTTCTTAACTCTCAGCTGGACCCTTTATATTCAGTAGCAGCAGGCTATATTTGTCAGTGCAGTTCTTTACCACAGATACCGTGTGAATGGATTAAAATATCCGCTCAATGTGTTGGTTCGACCTTAGACTGGGAAGAGGATGCCCACGGGGACTGTGCATTTGACCCCAAATGCCAGTGCTAAATTGTTCTCTGTCCTGTCTTTTAACCTTCCTTAATGGGTCTGTGTGGGATGCTTGGTATTTGCATTGTAAATCTCTACAGGCAGAGAGAGAGAGAGAGACCAAGAAAGCTTTGCATTTTTGATGTATGCACTGCAAAAAATGTCTATTATTGTGGTGATTTTGTTATGAATAGAATGAGACAATGCCACTTGCTAAGGAAAGACTTCATCACATTAAAAAGTGATCAAATAAGTGATTGGAGTAAATGACAGCGACAGAAGCAGGGTTTTGTTTTATTTTCATTTGAAATGTGTTGTACTCTACCAGCACAGTTACTATAAAGACCCTGAATCAGCTGGTTACTATTAAAAATGGCGGCCTTGCATAAATACACAACTTTCTAACCAAGTTTGACATTTAGGGAATTTCTTTTATTTTGCTTTCTGGCAGAGAAATAATGAACGATTGATAATGCTTTCATGTCTGTCATCAATTTTCAAGCTACAGCCAGCAGGAACAAACAGCTAGGTTGGCTTTTTCCAAAGGTATCAAAATCTACCTAGCAGCTCATTTCCAGCTCACATTTGAACACATCATGTGTTGTGTATAAAAAAGCATTAACAATTTGCCATTATTGGGGGTTGTTCCATTTCTTGGACATTTCTTGGCCAGACATTGTAACTTACTGGAGCCTCTGCTGGTTGCATTGGCAACAGATCAGAGCCAACAAAAGGTTATTTCTTGTTTTTTTTGGTTTTTTTACCCTTTGGCTTTTGTATGTCAACTTTGTCATCTAACTGTTAACCAGAAAGAAAATCAGCAAATTTCCCAAGATGGCAAACCTTTATATTTTTGAAAGGGCTTTCTTTTCCTACCAGTTTGAAGTGGCTCAGCTGGAAAAAGTTGATGACAGAGTTTAGCGACATTTGAATCGAAAACTGATGAAAGTTATGGGCTTGTTCCTTTATTGCCAGGCCACTGTCAAACAAATCTGATCAATCCCCACCCACTCAGTCCTGAAGGAGTTTTTGACTGTTCAACCCTTCATAAATAATAACCAAGACTGTTTTTTTCCAAACTCTAACTTCTTATTTAGACATGCATATTTAATATAATAAAGAAAAAACAAATTTTCAGGGGCTTGAATAAAATTGAAAATTTGATTCGATTACCTGCCTTAAGGATTTCTTTTCTCCCAAGAGCGTTTAAACATTCAATAGAGTCAGAAAATCACAAAAGAAAGACAAAGGAGACACAGCACCCCTCATTTAACTCGCTAAAATAGCTTTATAATAATCATATTAATAGTAATAATATTAGCCGTTAGAAAATGTTTTGACAACGTTGACAGTGTTACATTCTGTGTTGGGGTAAACCACGTCACAGTGTGCCATCTCTCTGGGCTTCAGCGCCATCAGACGTGCTCCTTTGACACATCTAGATCCATAAAACATACAAGATCAATAAATAAATTTGTATGTACAAAATGAAAACCACAACACAATAAACAGAATCATGATTTACATTTCACTGTGCAACGCCCTTCACTGCCCATCCAGCACATATTCAGGCTGCATCTCCCGGTCACTGTGGTGTTCTCATGCATCTTGTGTATCCACCGGTGGCATTATGAAACGAAGTTCATATCTTATGGCATCGCTATTGCTATATGCTCCAGTCAATTCATTTTATAGGAGAAAAGAAACAAAAGCATTTATGTACAGTATGCTGTCTTGGCACTGAATCAAACATGTTTAAAAAAAAAAGAGAACTCAAGAATAAAGCTGAGCTTGAAGACAGAAAAGCTCGCTGTATCAAACCCGTCTGATTAAAAGTCATGGTGTTAAGAGAGAAATACCAGAAACAGATGAAATTGGAGGAGAGAGTAGAGAACAAGGGACTATTTAGTTTTTGCTACATTATAGTGTAGAATACAGAGAGAGTAGAGTCTCTATCAGTTTGATGTCCATGTTATTTTCCTCCTCTGGCAGAACTAGGAGTTCAGAGTGGAATAAATGCACACGAAGAAAGAAGGGTCTTATGTTTGGATCTTCCATTCAGTCGTTTACTTTCCTCTTTTGGTGATCTCTCGCTCCTCGTTGGAGTGTCCATCATGGATCCCAGAGAAAAATGTCTTCCCAGAGTTATTGTCGTTTGCTTTTCTTCTACTCCATCTCCTTAGTAGCAGCGATTTAAGACTTGTCTTCATAGATTAAACTACTGTATTTGTTATTGTACACAAGACCTGCCCTTGAATACAGAACAATGTTTACCCATAGCTATAGCTGACAACACCATTTATAATAATGACAGTGATGGCAATAAGTAATCCTTTTAATGACAATAATCATACTAATAATAATCATATTGTAATAACAATATATGTAATATTGAGAAGCGCAATGTCCATTGGCAACAGGTATTTACATTTCTGTAAACATGAGGGTGGCAGGGTGTTATTTTTTTGTAATTACACAGTAATTGCTCAGTTGTCTCTGACCCACATGGTTACCTGTGTGTGTACTGTAAAGCAACATTACAGCCTAAATACAAACGCGCACGCACACACATATATACAAACGCAATTACTCCTCAGTGCTAAAGGCACATTGGAATTTCAGTTAAACATCTTCTAGGGTTTGAGCGGCTCTGGAGACAGAGGGAGGTAAAGGAGAATGGAAAAAATAAGTTTTAAGGAGGTTTGGTCAAAGTATAAAGATAGAATCCTCAAGATTTTTTGATACTGTTTATGATTGGCATTTTTTTTAGCACAAATCATTTCATGTATTGACATCCAGTAGCTCCTTTTCTATAGAGTAGTTTTCAGTGTTAGTGGTGGAGTCTGCCATTCCCACGTGGAGTGAAATTGCTTACCTATGCATAGGAGTATCACAAGAAATGATGCATGTATGTCATCCAGCAACTGTTGTTGCTAGTTCGTTAAAAGCATTTAACTGCTGAAACACTGCGTGAACTTGGCTGTTCATCGAAAAATCAACGAAACAAAGACAATTTTTGCAGTTTTTTTTGACACTGGATTAGTTTGTGATAATGCAGGGAGTAATGGAACGAGAAGTTGCAGCCATGCCTCATAGCTTTAGTTATTCAACTCTAGTTCGGCTACTCCCCCTGAGGTTTAACTCAACTAGAGATTTAGCTTTTCCCTCCAGAGCAGCTCTACCGCTCAGAAATGTCTGCATAACTAAAACTCAAATCTGCTGCTACAGCATCCCTCCTGCCCCACCTTGTTGCAGATGCACAGTACACAGCACACACACACACACACACACACACACGCACACACACACATTGGCTACAATTGAGCTCTTGCCTTAACGACCACTTCTTTCACTGTTGCTCTCCAGTCTTAGAGAATGGCTACTAGAGATGCTGGGCTCAAAGGATTTCCCCTTTCATTCAGAGAATATGGACAACATTCCTGTGGGACTGATCTGGTCCTGTATTTTCAGGGTCCGTCCGTTGTGTGGTGTCAGAGAATCCCCTGAGGACAGAGGCCTGGGTCGGGGTTGGAGACACTGCTGCTAGAAACTGAGGTACTCGAAGTTGACTTGTCCGTCTGGCTGTCCGCAAGGGGTTTTTGCACTTCTAGAAAGAGGTGAAAGGGTTCGTATAGTAGTCCGTCTGGTGTGTTGGTGAGTGCTCTGATCACGTTTGTACAACTACACACCCACGTGCTATTTTTTAGCTGAGGCTCCTGTATATATACTGTGAAGATATAGGAAAGATGGATGGGTAAAATACTGAACAAAAAGTATGTAAATCATTTACCACCAAAAAAGGGGCTGCAAGGGAGTTGTTTCAAGGCAAGGTGGCTGGCTAACACCTCAACGTGTGATCAAAAGTATAGAGGAGAAAGTCAGCGAGAATTGGAGAAGTAGTAGTTGCTACGGTTTATAAATATCCAACAAAGCCTCTTTGATTCCTGGTGTCCCTCAAGGCCAACCTTGCCATCCCACTGTGTGTAGGTTTGAGGATTGTGAGGGTGGAGCCAAGAGGCCTTCACAGTGGAGTAACAGTATAAGCAGGTCTTTGTGCTTTGTTAGATGAGTCCTGTGTCACACGCCACTGAGATCTTGTCAAGTTTGAGGGTAACAGGAGAAGGATGAGAGGATAAAAGGGCTGCTCTGCAACCCACACCGCTGCAAATGAATTAAACATGATGTCTGATTTTCAGCCCTTTTTATCATCGCCAGGGCAGCTTGTTCAACATGGAGGTTGTTAAAGTGATTCAAATCAAAATGCTGATTGCTGTTTCAAGGTTGCCAGTATCATTGTCCTCCAAGGATATAATATTTGTACAAAGAAGCGAATCATTGAAATAACGGCACTGTAAAATCTTGTCAATTTCTTTTCAATCACAAAAACAAAAACGGTTTATAAGCTACAAAATTTGCTTTCCTATTGTCAGTCAAAAATGAGATTCTGCTAAATTGTTCAAAGGAGGCTGACATAAAACATGCAGTATTAACATCAACAAAATCTGCCAGTCTTATGTGTGTATTGCAAGTGAGTGAAGGAGACAAAGGGTGGCATGTCAGTACAATAAAAACATTTTCTTTCACAATATTCTCTGCAGATTGTATACTTCTATATTTACATATCTTTCTATATATAAATACATATATATTTATTTATATATGTATATATAAATATACTGTAAACTGTGTTCAAAGGAAACCTCCACATATAGCTGGTTAGGCACATGTAGTTGGTTCTAAAGAGGATATACAGGGAGGGGATACAGCAGTATATGTTTGAACCACAGACAGATATACAGTAGGCCTAAGGAGGATCATACTTGGCAATTAAGACTCTTGCCAGTCATACCCTGTGAACCTGACCCAGCACTCACAAACTTAAGATAATAATCATTTAAAATTCTTTTTCACATGTACTGAGTCGGGATATGCCACATAGCTGTAGTATCACACAATGCTATAATCTATCATAGTAATACTGTAGTATTTCACATTTGATATATGCTGTTTTATACATATACTGTACTCAATAGTCTCTACTAATCTATAAATGTAGATTATACTATAAAATATACATCTCCCATTAAAATATCCCATTTTGCCAACACATTCCATCCAAATGTTAGAAAAGAAAAAAAACAGGTCATGCTAAAAGATTCTTATAGTTTTTTTGTCTTTAAAATGTCTGATTTGGATTTGTAGTATTCATTGGGCTTCATCACATGTCCCTTATGACAGACAGCCCTTCATATTCACACTACACACGCACGCATACAACCAATATGCACCATCCATACAAAATACTTCACTTAGAAATATCTGTTCTGACATAAATATGTAAATGAGACCCCCTCAGAGCTTTTAAAATCATGTTACACTTTTGTTTAGTGGAAACACCAGATAGTATGATTTCAAGGATTCAGTAAAGAGGAAGGGAAAAGAACACATAGCGGAGTGTAAGTACAATGCCATTCATAACAGGTGATAATTAATCTCACATGATTACCAAACACTATAAAGTTGCCTCTTTTCTGTCACTTCACAACTGATGGGTTTCTTCTGATGACTCTTTGGAAGGGGTATGGAGGGAGCTACATTGAATAATTCTTTCGATCAGAGAAATCATTCCTTCTTTTATCAGTGGTGTGTGAAATTGAGAGGATTGAGTTCGGCAAGTGGATTCTGCTGAAGAGCTCCCTCCGCCCCCTTTTACTTTGTGATCCACTGCTTTATCTTCTCAATTATGCAAACATATCTTGGAAAGTCCACTTTGAATGTTCAAGAGAAGAGAAGAGAAAACAAACACTCTGTGTCAAGGGAAAGAACTGAAAAAAGTAATAAGAAACTGATCTTCTTTCATGGCTGTTTCATCAGGACATCTGTTTGTTCCTGACTGAGGTGGAAAGAGCGCTCTTCAGACGATCGTTGGTTTGAGTCCTCATTTGACCACTTGGTGGTGCTATAGTCTCACAGTGAAATGGGGGCCTTCTCAGTAAAGTCCTGACAAGCCACCAAAAAATATTTCCTTTAAAATTCCCAGCAACCCCACCCCTGACCACTTCAGAGAGACTACATAAAAAGCAAACAGCTCTGTGTTTTTGTCGGTGATGCTTTCGGGCTGTCAAGTCAGTGATGCTACACCGCAAAGCTCCTTTTGGCAAACATGAGTGTGCACTCTATGTACAAATAGCACTTGCACATTCAAACAGCCCCACTGCTGAATTCTGAGGGTGCTCGATGGAAACGCGGGCCGTGAGGAATGAAGGAAAGAGACAGAAAATTGTTTCATATTCTTTGACTGGGTGCCATGGTGGACAGATGGCACCTAGGTGAAAGGAGCCAGCTGTAGTTAACTTAGTATGCTTGGAGAATGTTCTTTGGGGATTGCCAACCATCTGACTTTAAGGGCCTTTAAACTGATGGTGAGAAATGAATCCATGTTTATTCATCCATACTAGTAGCATCATCAGTGAAGAGTGTGGATATAACTTAGTTATTTGTGTTGAAAATGGAATTCTGGAGATGGCAACAGGGGGTCCATAGGGAGATGTGTCATCCCCCCATCTCCACAGAGGTTTTGTGCCTGTTAAGCCCTTTATTTTCAATGATGGAGAAGTTAGATGGAGAACACGCACAGGCATGCTACTACTGCGTGAACCTCCGCTGACTACTGTTATAAAAGTGTGACTTTTTCTTGTTTGTTGTCAGCCAAAAAAGAAATTCAGAGAATTCTTTAAAAAAGTCTACAACTCATATCTGCTAGCTACCATTTCAGGCCTCTGTATCAGTAAAATGTCCAAATTTAAAGACACTAAAATGGCTGTCATTGCTTGTATAATGCAAAGACAAGTGATTTTGAAGTTGTGGTAAAGTGAAGTGATGGAAATGCTGGAAGGGAGGGTAGCAGATAAACAGCAGTGACCCGAAGAAGATCCAAAACTGGGCTCAGAGAAAGACTGAGATTGTTGCGCAGGTCAGCTTTGGAGGGGTGAGGGTAAGTGAGGAGGTGAGTGGGAAACAGCTCAGGCTTGTGTTCAGAGTCGAGTCTGGGCCTCGGGGATGTAGATCTCGATGCTGTCTGCACTCTCTGTGGCCGAGTTCTGCCTGAAGGAGGCAGTGCGCTTGGTCTGCAACAGCCTCCTCCTCGCTTCTGTCCTCTGACGGTCCCCGAGGTCCAGGGACTTCTCCCTGATGGGTAGGGTATGTCCCCCCATGCGAGGAACCACCAGGCCCCCTGAACCACCTCCAGCGCCCCCATCCCCGACGCTATCAGCCCGGAGGCTGCCACTCACCCCCCCTGCTGGCTTCTTTGGTAAGGGAGGAGGAAGCTTCTTATCCTCCTAGCCCGGCGATGGTGATGTAGATATAAGATGAAAACGGACAGTGGATCCATCATGTCGGATGGTGAAAAAAAAATGGTTTTGTGTGGTTGTACGAAAGGGATCCCATGCAAAAAGAAAAAGTGGAGATATTGGGAGAAACAAAGAGAATGACAAACCAAAGAGTAAACCACCAACGGAAAGGAAAAATTCAAGTGAGAAGAAGAGTCATGGGCAGAGACATTATGACAGAACCAAAATTTTTTAAAAAGCCAGCGAAAAAGTATCTCAGCATGCATCGGGCATCAGGTGACGTAAAAGGAAATGAAATGGGGGAAGAAAAGGTAAACAAAGATAATGTAAAAAGAAAAAGAAGAAAAGAGAAAGAATTGTTAGTTTGTTATCAAGAATAATGTAGTCGATCAATGAGTAGCCTATTGTTTATAGACAATACTATAACAGACATGTACTTTCTTCTGTCTGACCAGCTGCAATAAAGGCATAAATGCTGATATGCATTTAGATTTCTAGCAGTTTAAGACTCCACCGTCTCGTGGGCAGCTCAGGTCAGTTCCTCTTGCTGTTCACAGCTTGCAAGGGCTTGGAGGGCACGACTCTTCTGCACACTGCCATCTTAGCTCTTGGGGAGTGATGTAGGGAAACCAGGGCTGTTTGGACCTCTAGGCCTCTCACCTTCTTTTCAGGTGGGAGCCTCCAATTAGAATCCTTGAGCCTCTGGAGGTCCTGAAACCTGACCCTGACGTCCTCTATGTTGAGTTGGAGCAGGTCCCAAAAGCCTGCCAGGTCCTGAGAGGTGGGCTGGGGGTACGCTGATGGGTCCTGGGTGGGCAGGGAGAAGGGACATGACATGGGATAGGTGACAAAGTGATATACTGCATAAAGATTTGCGAAAAAGAGAAAGACAACTAAAATAAATAGGATCAATTTCTGCAGTGGTGTTTTTGCAGCCAAGCTAATTTTGCCTTTAGCATGTGAATCTTGGCAAAACCGTGCACCATATGTAATGTGTGTTGTCATGATTTTGCACACAATCATACACACTCACCACACT
This sequence comes from Lepomis gibbosus, assembly GCA_029875015.1. Taxonomy (NCBI): domain Eukaryota; kingdom Metazoa; phylum Chordata; class Actinopteri; order Centrarchiformes; family Centrarchidae; genus Lepomis; species Lepomis gibbosus. Next base: position 29,352 of record JAPMOB010201575.1, read on the forward strand.
TTGTTGGCAGAGGCGGAAGAACTGCTGCACTTTCTGAGACATGAGCATCTGGGCACTGCCAACTGCATTTCGAATCAGCTCAAGAACTAGGGAGGAAACAGCATATTGGTAAATTTTAGAAATCCAAGAATTATTCATTGTTCATCTTTATCTCTGATCCTTTCAGTCCTCCGAAACTCACTCTCCTCTGGCAGTTCGTTCTCCTCTGCCTCTGTCTCCATGTTCTGGCACCAGCCCTCCATCCTCTCCACCTCTGTCTGCAGGAGACGTAAGAAGAACTCTCCATCTCTCATGCAGGGTGAGGCTCGGCCCGAGTCGGGCAGGCTCCGGGGGCCCTCCAGGGACGGTGTCCCCGCCCAGGCTCTCTCAGAGGTGATGGGCAGAGGTGAGTGGGAACGTGGAGGCAAGTGTGGGTGCTGGTGTGGCCGTGGGTCTGCTGGGCAGGCCTCAGTGGTGTAGCCACTCTGGATCAAGTCCTATGATAACATACGAAAAACACATGGTATTGGGACCATAAGTAGTTGGTACATCTTATCATAAATCCTCATGTCTTAGTCTAATAGCAATTAATTTGTTCATAAGGAATGGCTGAACTCCTTCTAATACAGTGTGATGACATATTGGGCCTAAAATCTCAGGCAACATATATTTTTACATTTTTAAAAAGTACCCATTGGAGTTTTTAATCTGTAGAATATATATTGGCTTTTGTAAATGTTTTATGGGGAACAAAATGCATTCACCACCTCTGACAGGTTTCAAGCATACACATCGTGTGTTTTGGCGAGAACACTGAATGTAGTTTACGAGAACCTTTAATCCAAGAGGATTCAGCACAAATGTTTTGCGCATCACTGCAGGCCTACCTCTCTGTAGGCCCACTGTCCCTGTGTGTGGACGGTGCGGTGGCACTCTGTAAACTGGCTGGCTGACTCTGGCTCTGACGAGTGCCTTTGGAAGGAACAGCCGAACTGGAGACTCTTGTCCTGCGTTGGCACGGCGATGCTGAGCCCCTGGAAGCCCTCAGGGTCCAGGTCTGCCTGCACGCTAGCTGTCACGCTGTTGGAGCGCTTGAAACGAGCCCGCCTGCAAAAACAGGGAGTCACAGCAGGCCCAGAGCCTTCTAGTCATACAGAGTATCACATGCAAAAGCCTTTCTGAAATGATGCTATGCCTCATTCCTATTGGAGCAGTGATAGTCATGCTATCACTGCAGTCACTACTACTCACTCGGTTGTGATAAGCCCTGCTAAATCTTCTGGCATATGACGCACCAGTGTGTGCAAATGTCATATCAATGGACTCAGTGATGAGTGTTTATTCTATTACAAGTTTATACCCCACCTCCGTTCATCCTCCTTTGCTGTCTGATAAGGTGTGAGGTGTGACTCAGATTTCCATCCTAACACTTCTGTCTTTGTCCCCGACGTCACACTATCACCCTTGATGATTGCAGGAGGCGGGGGACATTGTTAACAGGTGCATAATCACACACTGCTCGGGGTTTGGGAGTATATGATGTTGGGAGTGCTTGCATGCATGCGTGTGAATCTGACCCGTAAGCGATGCTGGATATAATTAGGATAAGGGCTGCATCACGTGTGTAAGTCATGGCGAGGGGATGATTTGCAGTAGTCATAGTTACACTCGAAAAACAAGACATTCTTGGAACAAAGCGTTACTGAGTTCAAGCTGTGATGTCTGATGAAATGTTAAATGAAATAATAGGATCTAGCCTAGAAATCAACCAAAGATGGCTGCACTGTCGGGCGCCCAGGAGATGAAGACCTTTTCAAATTATGTATTAAAATTATTCACATAAATTACTGTGCAAAGACCAAAAGCTCCTGATGAAGCCACATATTTGGGGGCAAAGAGAAATGAGTAAATAAACAAACACACATCTTAGTTTGCAAGCTTGTGTTCATAATTAAGGCAAGTTAAATATCAGGCAAAATAAACACACTTCAAGTTGAGATGAGATTTCAAAGTTGAATACTTTCCCGCTGCTTTGATTTTTAGTTGTTTAGTTACCTTTTGTCATCTTCCACTTGGACGCCTATAGAGTGAACCTCTGTAAGTCCTTTGCCCTCTGCGTCTGAATCTGACAGAGTCTCTGAGCTGTCCACCTGGAACAGAAGAAGCCACAAAGCACCACAGTCAGAACACAGAGGTACAGACCCTAATGACGTCATACACATACAAGTGGAATAAAAGGAATAGTTAGACAGTTTGGTAAATACGCTCATTAATTTCTCTCTCATATTTCTCTACAAAATAAAATTATGAAAGAAGCGTATCTTACTAATTAACCTGTTATTTTGTGTTTCTTTAATTTGTACAAAAATAGAAGTGCAAAAACAACAAACGAAAATAACAAAAATATTTCCAAAACATCTAACTGTTGCTATTAATTAGGAGATTGAGACCTCTCTCATATCTGTAGTCTTGTGTGTGCCCGCTCCCTGAAGTATTTATAGATGTATACAAATAGGTCTGTTTAGTTAGTTAGTGAGTGTAGAGTGTTGTTTTCTGTCTAAATGCTAAGCTATGCTAATCCTGACTCTTGTTCCGTAGTTTGTTAGTTAATTCGTGTGGTATGAACCTTCTTATCTAACTCTTGTCAAGAAAGCAAATTACTGTATTTCACAAAAATGTCCAACTGTTTATAAACCTTGTGTGATTGGGAATGTATTTTGATTAGTGCTGATAGGTCATTGCTGATTAGTCAATTAATCTTTTAGTTAATCAACAGAAAAAATTGCAATAGCAATTTTGAGAATCGTTTAATTTCTTTTTAAAGTAAAAATGGTTTGAGTTTCTCAAATGTGATGATTTGCTGTTTCTGTCTTGATTTATAGCCCTGGATCTCAAAAAGATATAAAAAAAGAATAAAAAAACAGCCCCAGATTTATTTATCTGTCTATAATTCCAATCATGAAATAAAGCTCTTGAAAATAATATATTGTTGAGTCGTCTGTCGGGGCAGCAGATCACTTTTTACTTAACGTTAACATAACTCAGCATGCCCGCATTTTGAGTGAACATGAGATAAGAAACGTCTCCAGGATGCTTCCCTATGAAGTGGCTGTAAACTGCACTTTATCTGTGCTGAATTAACCTTTGTGTGGATTTGTGGCGAGATCTCTGCCTGACCAAAAGTGTTTTCAGTTAGTTTTCCACCTCTTTGTCTTATCCTGTAGGCTACAGTCCCAAACAGTTCTGTCTGTCAGACAGTCTTAAGGGGAAATCAGCAGAGCAATAACTTAGGCTAGATTTTTATAAAACAATATGACATCAGATTGTGACTTTATTCTCATAATATTACGACTCTGACTCGACATGTCAGAGAACACAGACGTTGGAGAGATTTTGATTGTGCAGAAAGTTTTGAACATGAGCAGAAAACTTGCTGAAACAAAGAAGTTATTAAAGACCAGAGGTTTCTAAATGAATCAAAATGAATTCATTTATTTTTGACGTGAAGAGGCACCACATGCACATTTAATGATGTTACTCCAAGCAATCATGCCTACATGTGTGATGACTCAGCAGGGATTATATTAGATAATAAAAGTTGATCTACAGAAGAAAACATATTGGAAAGCAAGACAGAAACCCTGAGAGCCTTACTGCATTATTTTCCATTATATTTTCATGTTTTGAATAGAGTGAAATGTAAGGTGTAAAAGACGTGATGATTCAATTAGACACATGGCATTGTAAGTTAGCAACAGCAAATGAGACAGTTGATGGAGTTGCTGTGAGTTTTGTTGTGGGTAGATAAAAATAGAGGTTGTTTACTGCTGCTTTAAAGACTTGAGTTTGGGTAGGCAGGGCTATCTGCTTCGCTGCTGTGTGTCAGGGTGGGGGTGGTGGGTGGGGTGCCATTATCAGGTGAAAATGTGAGGATTCTTGGGCTGGGCTAAGCCTCCAAGATCCTCAAAACGCTCTTGTTTTGCTCTATCACAGCAAAGCAGTTGGTCACACCAACCGAGCAATTCAAAGACTTGTCATAAAACATTTTTCTGACATTTTGTAGACTAAAAGATTGAATTATTCATTGAAAAAAATAATCAGACAGGCATATATGTCTGATAGAGTCAAATGTCCTTTCTCACCTGCACAGCTATGGATGGCCTCCACTTTCTTCCACCGCGTCCATCGTCTTGCCCCCCAGCTTTACTCAGCACTATGCTGTTCTGAGGCAGAGATGCTGACTTGCCCAGGCTTCCCCCAACTCTGCCGTCTCTCTCTCTTGCCGGCCTCGGTGGCCCCTCCAGCAGACTGTCAGCTGAGCTGCTGTGTTTGGCCCTCACCCCGACTCCCGGGCCACCTCCGTAGGGCACCAGCTCCCTCGAACCCCTCACTCCATCTAGGCTCTCTGCCGAGTTACTGTGCTGTCGAGAACGTCCAGATCCCGTGGCAGTGTAGTAGCCTCCTCTGGAGGAGCGACCAGAGGGGCCATCGGAGCTGCCCAGGTCCACAGAGTTGCTGTGCATCTTGGGGCGCCCAGGGCCCGAGCTTGAGGTCAACTGTCCGCTGCTCTGGAAGTAGGCATCCTGGGTTGACTCTGTGCTGCTCTGGGCTCGCACCGAGAGCGAAGACTTAGACATGCGAGGTGGGAGTGGGGGAGGAGCACCTTTACGATAAGGAAAGACTGAAGTGTGAGAAGAGCGGGAGAAAGGAAGACAGAGGCATAGAGGGCTGTTAAAAGCAACATGGGTACGATATCAACAGGGAGAAGGGGAGGTGGATACTTACAAAAGGGACAGACTGACAGAAGGAGGAGGTGAAAGGAAAGACAAAGAGCGAAAAGGAGGAAATGTGTTGATATAAGAAGGGCGGAACCAATGCAGAGAGAAAGAGAGAAAACAACAAAATCATTAAGAAATAATGCTATTGCAAGATGTGACAGAAAGCTTTATAAATGTAACTCAAAAGTGCTGTTTCTTCTCACCAAAAATCTGCTTTTGAGGCCGAGAGCGAAGTGGTGGAAAAGACAGACATGACAGAAGTGACAAAAGAAAACCTCTTCTCTTGAGCTAACTTAACTCTGCTTCTTAAGGAGATAAAGCAATTTCCTGAGAGAAATACTAAAATGAAAGGCGCAGATTCCGTCTCTTCCTCCTCCCTCAAAGCTTCATTCAAATGAGTATGCACACACACACACACACACACAGTTTATTTTCAGTGAATAAACTATCAAACTTTAATGCATTTCTTTCCAAAGCATCTTCATCACCAGCCAGCTTGTCACAGTTTGCAAAGATCCTAACCATGAAGTTCTAAGCCCCAGTATGGGAGCATGTAGGTGTGTGTGTCTCGGAGTTTGTGTACTGTGCACAGTGTATGTTTGTAGTTGATGTATATGACACTTCACAGAGGCTTGACTAAGTATCGGAGGGGATTTAATGGTCTGAGCTTAGAAATTTGAGTCCTGTTAGACATTAGAGTAGCTCTGCAGTCCACTGTGCAAACACAGGCACACACATCACAAATTACTGCAGATGTTCTGCATATTAGGTTTGTGCAAGTGCATAAAAGATAAATCAAAAAAAATGATCAGAAATGACTCCCCAAATGCACCAAAAATGTTTCAAATAAAGAGAAACACAGAGTAAGAAGGCAAAAGAATCACACCAGGAAGAGACATACTGTATACAGACAGTCAGAGAGGAAGAAAGAAGCAGCTGGAGACACTGAGCTATCACCATAATCACGAGCAGCCTTCCTGCACCTATTACTGTTCCTGAGAAACCTGCTATCACACAGGGGAGGGTGATGGGAGAGATGAGATACAGAGACAAGACAGAGATGACAGAGAACAAAGAGCATGCACAATGGCATAACACACAAGTGTATGCCTGTAGCGTGCGCACACATACACAAACACAAGGAAAGTGCTGCAGAGGAGCAGGCTTGGCTGAAAAAGTGAGATCATACCGATTGAAGGAGAAGAATAAAAGGTTAAAAATTAAAAATGAATGCACCCATTGTATGCAGTTTTGAGGGTGTAAGGTTTGTGGATATGTGTGTGTGTATGTGTGCATAAACGTGCTTTCGTCGAGGTAAGCAGACACAAGCTGTCATAAAATTTCCTCTCCCACTGGCTGTCCTACTGTGTCTCCCACCATGTTGCCGCCACATGAAAAGACAACCACACATCCTTCTAACACTCACACAAACGCCATAGGCATACATTTTTATTGGTATACCACGGCACACGCATGCACACACTCACCAGCCCCGCCCTTGATGCTTCCCTGGGGGCCCGACATGGAGAAGACAGAGAGGCAGTCGTCGTCCTGGGAGCAGCCAGCCTGGATGGCGCGGACGTAGCTGTGGCTACGAGTGCGGAATACACCTGGAAGATCCAGGGCCTCGACGGCTTGAGACTCCACCTCCCCGAACATGGTCTCACACACCGCCTCAAACTGACGGTTCAACGAGTCTCCCAGCTGAAGGGCGAGAGAGGGGACACATCGCTGTGGTCAAGACACAATACAATACAGCATTCACACAACTAAACCACATTACTTATTACCTGTGAGCTGGTCAGAGAGCGGGTGTAACTACGAGTGCGGGCTTGGGGTTTGGGTGTAGTTCGGCTGTTGGGGTAGGAGTCTGTACACTGCTTGCACGAGTACCTGAAAAAAACAAATAATAATACACATACTCAGCTTTACTGATGTATGTAACGTTGTGGATGATGACACAGCTATTCCTTACTGTATGTTAAATGTTCGGCCAGTTGCTGTGCTATTTTTATCGAAGACTCGTGTTTGTAACATTCAGCAACACAGTACACCATCTGCTTAACCACAACTATCAAATAAAATGTCAGTGAGTCATATTCCATGACTATCGCCAGCTGGAGTCATTTTGAGTGTTGTAATGCTGCATTGCCGCGTCAAATGGGAAAAACTGCAATAAATCGTGTTATAACTATAACTTGTTTATCTTATTTGATCATCCTGAACATCTGAGTAAATGGATTTTTCATGCTGGTGATGCGGAAGTACAGTTAATCCAGTCTAACGACAAACCCCAAGTTCCCAAGGAGCATGCCTACATGAAGGTATCCACTACTGAACATATTATAAGGACATGAATGCTACTTTTCTATTTCTTCTTTTCAATAATTGGAATGTTGTGGGGAGATCTAAAGGTTTGATATGTTAATGCTTGCTCTAGTGCACTAATTCAATATTATCATTTATTGTCTCCCCAAAATAATCGTCTTTGTAGTTCACAGTTGTCATCTCTGAAGGAGTGATGATGATTTAAATGTTACCAAAAATGTCACAGAATATCTTAATGGGGCTCCAACACCAATGTTACACCCAATTGTTCTCAGCCTGTGAAAACTTTTACCTAATATCCTCTGTGACTCTGGTGTCACCAGGGTTATCCCAGCTTGAAGAGTACACATGTATAATGTGTGGTTTGCTTTACAAACTGAATGTGTGATGTTTGCAAGAAACGTGCGTTTACTAGGCAGGGAGGGTCTAATGCAAAATTCTTTTTATATGCATTGTGGGAAATGTAGTCCCTCCACTTTACTCTGTAGCTTGTTGTATGTCATAGTCTGTTATCATGTTTCTCGTTGTCTGTGTTTAATTATTCTTTCATTTGGTGTCTTTGTGCCTGGTTTTTAAGGTGTGTTGTTGGGACTGTGTTGTTGTCCTGAATCTTCTGTCTGTCTTAATCACAGACCCCCTCCCTACAGGAGGCCTTTGTCTCCTGCCAGGCCATTATTGTAAATAAGAAACCGTTCTTAATTAACTTGCCTGATGAAATGAAGGTATATTAGACATGCAATATTAAATTGCTAGCATGTCCCCTTTAAGTACTTCAACATTTGGGTCGTATCGTAATCTGAATATATTGTTACTGTTTTACTGTCTGTACTTTCTAGTCATAGTTTGAACCCAGGACCTTTACACCGACAATGAAAGGATATTAAAGGCATGAATTTCAAGTGCTCAACAATAAATTAGCATCTTGCAAAATGTCAAACAGGATTTCCACAGAAACAGTAAATGGGTGTATAGTTAGTGATCTAACTACAGCTAACTTGCTGTGTTGGCCTTGCTAGCACTATAATAAAGGCCAGCTGATTTTCAAAAAGAATATTTCAACACACTCCATTTGTGACTTTTGACCTTTGATCCATGCTGATAGATCGCCTAAAGGCATCCCTCTGGGCGATCAGGGTGGACTTAGGCGAGGCTTTTGGGCTGGTGTCTGAGTCAGCACTGTCATCGTCGCCCATGGCCTTGATGTAGCTGCCGCTCCGCATGCGACGGCATGGAATCTCCCCGCCACTGTCGGCTGCACCGCCACCGCAATATCCACCTCCCCAGTCTTCTGACGGGACCTGAGACACAACCGCATTCAAACTTACATTCGCATAGTCAAAGATAATTAGAAAAATGGCAGAAGAGGATTAATCCGCAACATAATGTGAGTATAAGTGTGCAACCATGTGAAGTATATACATGGTCAAACTCGGTTTAGTAAGACTTTCTATAAATGGGTTAAACACATTAAAATTAGTCAAAAGTAAGTATGCATTCTTCTTCTACACCAACTGTTAAGGGAAAAGCAGTTGATCACAATGTGAATTAATTAGTGTTGAGATATTGAAGGTGCTTTCACTGCACTGTTGGCAGCCTCCTCCCAATATCTGTTATTAAAGTCAAATGACTTCTCAAAAAAGAAATATATTTCATCACTGAAAAATATTTCGCAAGTCGAACAGAAGGACAGGGATGAATCAGACATACAGTCACGGCACACGTGCACTGTGCACCCAGTGTAAAGCCAACACACCAGATAGCTCAAGCATGCTCATGTACACGATGACAGCGAAAACCCACTAAAAACTCACACAAACACACAACACACACACACATGCAGATAATATATGCATACATGGGAGTTAAAGAAAGAGAGAAAGGGACAAAGGGACTTACAGAAAGAGAGAAACTCTGACAGCTGGAGAAACACTGACACAGAGAAGGAAAAACAGCGTAAGCTAGAAGCCGACGGACAGAGAGAAAAATAACCAATGCATGAAAAGGCAGGTAGACATGCAGAGTGGACAGAAAGATAAAATGTAGGCAGACAGACAGCAAAGGAGGCAGAAAGAGAGACAGGCAGATGTACAGGATGACAAAACAAGAAACAGAGAAGCTGAGACTTAAGTGTGCAGAAACGAATGAGTGAATAGATGAGTCTGATGGGAAAACAAAAGGAAAAACACACACAGGAACACAGTCAAGACAAGAAACACACGAGGTCTGTATTCCATAGAGAATAGATACGGTGCAATGAAATGAAACAAAAACTTTACATTGACAAGATCCCACTGTGGCCATCAAATCATGTAAAATATGTATGACAGACTCTTTCAAATGTTACCTCTGGTCTATTCATATGTGGTGACTTATTTTGTAATGCTTTCAGATTTGATCAAATGCCCTGAATTGCCTGAAATACACCTCTTGAATTCAAGAGGTATTCCAAAAAGTTCCAAAGTTTATGTGGAACCTGACCTATGAAAAACAGAGAGCCAGGCAGCTATGAAGAGACGCAATGAAACACATTACTTTTTTTCTGTCTTTAAAGCAGTATTAGTCAGCGGGACAACGGAAAAGTCAACATCTAACATTTAATCACCTTAAAAAAAGCATGTTTTCAAGTCCAGCAGACAAAGAGCAACCATTTTGGAGTTGCGTTACTGGCCACCTGACATGTCACTTCCCTTTTAGCCCTGCCTTCATTCCCACCAACTCACGAGAATAATATTTGGCTAGTTATTTGACTTTGTGTGTGTGGTTTTGATGCTGGGCAGGTAGCGTATGGTTGGTTTATTTGTTTTTTTTCTTTTTTTTTGCTGAAAACAGCTGCCTGCTGCTGCAAATTGGTTTGATGTGATCAGATTAAATTAAACCCATGGTTTAATTAGCATCACAGCAGATGAGGATACCTATTAACCTTGTACGTAGAATTCTATTGTTATTAGGACCACTCGGTTGAATATGTAAATATGGATCTGTGTGTGTGTGTGTGTGAGTGTACCATTTGATCCCACGTCTTTTCCAGTATGATGAAAGCTTTACACAATCTACCCAAGGCAACATCAGCTCCTTGTGCTGAGAGACCCCTCGATCTTTCCCTTTTTGCAAATACTGTGAGGTGTGTAGCCTCGCACAAGCATGTGACCAAATGAAAACACCTACACACACACACACACACACACACACACACACACACACACACACACACACACACACACACACACACACACACAC
>JAPMOB010201602.1:0-12397 GCA_029875015.1 Lepomis gibbosus
CCCCACCCACCCAGTACAGGCACAGTTACGTGAACATCCTAACACACGCGCAACACATTTGGTGGAGTGCGCATAAACTATGACACACACACACACACACACACACACACACAGAGTAACAAAGCTAACAAGGCTGTTCAGACAAAAAAAGTGTGTACTCACAATAGCTCACAGACACAAGCACAGACATCTTTTGTCTGACTCACTCTAATCAATGGATCTTATCTTTGTCTTATTCGAGCACAAATTGTCTCCGTGGCAATTTTGTCAGCGCGATACCAATGTGCTCAGTTAGATATGCCGCAGGTGGATTTTATTTGATTTCATGTCGTGTTGCAGTCTAGTTAAGTGAAATTTTGTTTCATTCTGGAGAAATCGCCAAAGTGTGCGTGCATGTCTGTGTGTCAGAGCAAGATGACTTTGTGAATTATTCCTTTTTATTTCTCACAGCAGCTAATAATAAGAGCCAAGAATGGTAACCGCTGCTCAGACCAACTTGTACAATGCAGAAGTCACACCTACAGCACGAATAGCAACTGTTAACAGACTGAAAATAAAATGTGAATTATTTTCCCTTGTGTGGACAAATGGAGCAAATGGCTCAGATTCACCTTCATGGTGTGGAAAAAGTGAAGACATAAATACTCTCAGCTTAGCACAATTATTTTTATGAATTCATAAATTCACAAAAGGTCGAGGACTATACGTCAGCACTTGGCAGCTGGCCTCATGCCAATGACTGAAGCAAACCAATGCCAGTATCACAAAGTGTAACATGTTAGGCCAATAAAATTGAACTATAGGCAGAAATAAATCAGACCTTGCAGCTTATGAGATTGCAGTTGAGCAATAAAGTATTGTACGTTGTGCAGTAGTATCTCAGGCTTGCATTCATTGTTAGATTGTAACCAGATCAGATGCCTGCAGAGTGACTGGTAACTCGGCAACTATCAGATGGATTGGCATGACATTTTGTGTTGACATTCATGTTCCCTTAAGGATAAAGTGCAATAACTTTGGTAATCCATTCCCTTTTTTTTTTTTTACAGTCTTCAGGTCAAACTTTGAATTTGTCCAATACTTTGTTTTATGACTAAATACTTGCAAAACATTCCCATCAGCTGCAGCTGTACTTTGTGTTTAGTGTTAATTAGTTGGGCTTGCACGATCTTAAGAAAAAGTCATATTGTGATTATTGTGAACAATATTGTAATTGCGATTCGATTATCGATAATTGGGCAGCCCTACTAATTTGCTATTTTTAGCATGCACACACACCAAACTAAACATTGTCCCTGCTAAATATGAGCATCATCATTTTGAAATGATGTTAGCGTTTAGCTTAAAGCGAGCTAACAGAGCAACTAAAGGGACTTGTATTTATACAGCTCTTTACAGTACTTGTCTCATTAACCCATTCTCATACACACCTTTCACACACTGATGGCAGAGGCTGCATTGTAATGTGCCAACTTCTCATCAGGAGCGATTACTAGATAACCCGCTTTACCACCTGAGCCACAGCCACCCTAGCTATAGACTCTAAGTCTTTTTAATTGGTATCCTCCATATTTGTTATTCTGAACGACATGTGTTTGATCTGTTTTTGAAGTGAAGTTTTTAACATTTATGGACATAACTATATATTTATTGCAGTTATTAAGGAATCAGAGTGTTTGTGGACTGTCTGTACAACTATTTTTTTCTCTACATAGTAATGAGTTTGTGATCACGTTTTGAATCCCCTGCATTACAGCGGTGCTTTGTTCTTCTAATTGACGCAAGAGCTTGATAAGATAAGGCATACACAAAGTGTGTTACTTGATCTTCTACTTTCAGAAAATGTTTCAGTTAATGCCAAGAAGTTTGAGTCTGGCTTAGAGCTGAGCAATCCTCTTTTTCATTTATGATATTGTCAGTCAAAAGCTCCTGATTGTTACATCCCCCTTGATAGTGAGATAGGGTTAATGTCACGTTGCTTCCTCGCCTTCTTCATTGATAAATGAACTGTTGGCAGTGAATGTGCGATGTTCAGCAATATGAGGATTTACAAACACTTCTTAGAAGCAACATATTTTGAAAGTTCTAATAATTATATGATTGGAAAAAATTACAATTACAATCATGTTATTGCATATTTTATAGAAAAAAACATTCCCAGTTTAGCATTAAATCTTATACAACATAAAAGCTAATGTGTAACACTTAACAAACAGCAAGTTGTTTAAAATCAAATCAAAAACACATGTAGAGGCGTGTAGGGCAGCGTTCACAAACGCAGACTGCCATTTGCACTGGCATTTTTAAACGCCTGCTGGCGATATACAACCTTAATAAAACATCAAACGGGAGGAAAAGCTTTTGTTTTTTAAAGTGATTATTTTTGCTGTGTGGCAACGATGTTACCAGTGAAAACACTCAAGCCCCCCACGCTGCGGTCCAGCCAATCAGCCTCTCTGGAAGTTTTGGCAGCATCCTTACCGGTGCACCGTGCTGATTACGATACAGGCTGACCACGTTTGCGTAGAAACAGACAGAAGCTTGCTATAAAAAAGTGTTCACCATGAAGAGTTTTGTCAAGAGCTGGACGTAGGCCTTAATTTCGCCTTGTTCTCTATGTAGGAAAAACCCTGGCATATTTGTGCATCATGGCAAAGAGGGAGTGTAGATTTTTCAGAAGTTGTACCAAATTGTGATGCAATTAAACAGCCATCAGTAGCTATTTGTATCAGTATTCTTCAGCTAACAACTCTTTAATATCTCATTCAATAAAAGCCAGCACTCTCAGCCAGCCGGAGAGCTACATTTGATCTAAGAGAGGGCGCTGCAGCTGACCCTTTTGCCTCTTCTCTCCTCTCTCATACTGTGTGTGCCCGTGTGCCTGTTTGTGTGTGTGTGTGTGTGTGTGTGTGTGTGTGTGTGTGTGTGTGTGTGTGTGTGTATGTGTGTGCGTGCGTGCGTGCGTGTGTGTGTGTGTGTCATACTTGTGGAGAGGTATTAGCCTAATGGCAGTTGCATTCAAACACTTTTATTAGCTTTTCACGTGCCTCTGCTGGGCTCCAGCCACTGTTTCGGAGCCACTCGCTTTAGCACGACACACACACACACAGTCTCTCTCTTGCTCTACCTCTTGTCAAGCACCCACACCTACAAACACACACACACTCACACAGTCACAGGTCTCTAAGTGAGACAGGGCCCTGGGTAATTTGCTGTAGTGGAGCGGAGTGGCACTAAAAGCCTGCTGGGTAATTGAGAGGCTAGGGGATGGAGTGAAGCCGACTGCCCTCTGTGTTCGCGTGTGTGCGCATGATAGTGTGTGTGTGAGCGAAGGCCCCTGCTCTCTCTCATTATGCTGTGGCTCCTGCCTGCCTGTCATTGTCTGGACGCAGCGCCCACAGAAAGCAACAGTAATGCGCAGTGACACACGGCGTGTGGGTTTGTCTGACTGTGTGCTCTTGTGTGTATGTGTGTGTGTGATGTGCAATGAGACATCATGTCTTCTGAAAAATAACAGTATCCTCACCCTGCCCTCTCGTCTCCCACACATGTGCACACATGTGCACACATGCAAACACACATATAAATACACACTTATCATTCCACTAGCTGGATGTAGTTTGAAGTCAATGGCAAACACAGACCCTGACCATTCTCCCTCCCCTCCCTCTGCTCCTCTTAGCCTGCACACCCATCCTTACTAGACATTGAATGCATCCAGATTAGGGTGCCACTCAATGTAATGGCCAATTTTTTTTAAAAAACGTTGTCCATGTCCCACCCCCTTATTCTGTTCCTTTTATGATGCATAGTAACTGTGGAAAGTTTCATTCAGATATATTAATATTTACTGGTAGCTCAATGGGCTCAATGTTTTCATATGTACTTTTATTGTGATGAAATGTTATTTAATTCTAATTTTCTCTACCAAAGTAATCCTTGAATAAGTAAGTAATCCTTAAACTGTTCTTTTTCATATTTTTTCTGATTTGTCGCGAGGGGGATGGTGCCATTCCCAGCTGTTATTGAGCTAATCCTGGACAGGTCGCTAATTTATCACAGGGCAAAAACTCCACAAAGAAAGGCCTGGGCCTCGATCCATGGACCTTCTTGCTGTGAGGCAACAGTGCTAACCACTGCACCACCATGCCGCATCTGTGTGTCGTGTTATACTTAATTATTCTCATTTTTAGCACCACCTACCAGTAATTTTCTGGTGCAGTAAAAAAGGTCACTTCAAGAGAGGTCACATAAAGAGATGGCCTCTTCTGCAGCTGTCACTTCTATTTCTTGGAGCGCAGTGCAGACGTCCACGCTTAGGATCTCAGAGCTTTGCACCGGGCTCTGTGATCTACAGTCTGAACATTTTCTTGTATCCGCCCCTAATTCCGAAGGCACTGTCAAATATGGTAAATGGTCTGTATTTGTATAGCGCCTTTCTAGTCTTTTCAACCTCTCAAAGCGCTTTACACTGCATCACATTCACCCACCTATGAGCAGAGAACTGCTCATCTGAAACAGAAATGAACTCATTCACACACTTCCACACTGACGGCACAGCCACCAGGAGCAATTTGGGGTTCCCAGCCTTCCTGTTAGTGGAAGACTGCTCTATCCTGAGCCGAAGCCGCACACTTATGGCATTTCTGTAATGAAGGTCTGTCTGAAGGTCTATCTGGTTTACATCTGCATGTGTTTCGTCCACTTCAGAAATCTGCAGCTACTCCCTGAGCTAGAGATAGCCTACAAGAAAATACATGTAGCTGTTGCTTTATTTTTGAATGGCACCCTAGTTCACATGAGTCAACACAAATAGCAACCTACCTTACAGGAACTGTTTTTAATTGGCGTTTTCTTGCATTGTTTGTGGTTGGTCTGCTCGTCCTCAAGTGGTTTATTTTGGGTCAGACTTTTAGTGAAGGTTATGAAAGCTGCAGTTTAATTTTGTAAATGTAAATGTTCAATACTGTAAGCACCACAAATTAAATTTCATTCACTTTAATTGTATTGGGGAGACAGATACTGTCCCCAAACATCTTCCACTAGAAGTAAGTGACAAAGTATGTTTTTTGTTTTTTTTTGTGTACCAACTCTTTAAGATTTAGTAGAATTAAGGTTGAGGAGTAAAAGCATTGGATTCTGATGGGATCACCAGTTCATCACAGGTTACTTATTCATCCATACACCTCTTTCCTCCTCTACCTCTGATGTTTTGAAGGAGATCAATACACTGTCTCCTTTAATCAATGTCTGTCACTCACAATTTCTTCAAGCAGACCTTTTTATTATGCATGCATGTAATGCTCGGCTACAGCTCGCCCTGGTTTGGGTGCAAACCCCTGTGATAGCAAGCATCAAGCCTGCTGAAGTGTCTTTAAGCAAGACTAATGCCCTAATTACACATGTAATGTCCTAAGATTATTTTTTCTCTAACTGGACCAACTTCACTTATTGTTTTCACTTAGAAGTTCAGCAAACTGTACGTGTCATTTTTTTATTTATTTATTTTTATTTTATTTTATTTATTTTACCAGGAAAGAAAATCCATTGAGATTTTTAATCTCTTTTACAAGAATGTCCTGGTCATCTATAGAGGTTTATACTTGTTGTATGTACTTGTTCTAACAAAGCACATCACTTTTGCTTCCAAACCAATAAAAGTTGAATATCCAGTGACAAGCCAAGTGGTAAACTGGCAGATTTTTTTGTGCCATTTTTAAGTAAATGTATTCACTCGACCAATTTGAATTTGAAGTTATCAGATGCTGTATGTAGTAGAGAGAAGCAGAATGCAGGACTTTCTTAGGCTGAAATTGTGTTTTTGTACCTATTGAATTTCAACCAATCAGCCTTTTGAAATGTTCTACTTAAGTATGTACAAATGCCCAAAAAATTAGCACTGAGCATTGGACAATGCTTCCTGTTTTCTGTGAGGTTTGGAAAGATCACGGACGTGAATTCGCATACAGTCCTCTATAAAATGTTTAAATAAAAGATGAAACACAAATTAGACAGAATTAGATTACCAATGAAAATGTGTAAATTGCCCTATAACTGATGTCCATTCTCTGACATGTTTGTTTGTTTCTGCGTGTTGCTATTGCTATTCCCAATGGGAATTGTTACAGAAATTGTGTTCATCGCCACTAGCAGTGATGAGCTCTTTCACATAGCAAAATGTGGACACACACTTGCACCTATCTACTGTCCTTGCAAGCATATTAATATTCATATAGGCTAAAAAGTGGTATGCTTTTTAGACATTTCTCCATCAGTCGACATATGTGTTTTTTTTCCGCTTTTCCATTAACTTTACCTGTGTGATGCCAGCAGCTCACTTTCGTTCTCTTACCTCTCTCTCCTGGATCTCTCTGCTGCTCCTCTCCTCTCTTTGCTCTAACTGATGTTGACATCTAATCAATAATTTCACCTTTTGTTTTGTCCTTTTGTCTGTTTGTGGTATTTTGCTCAGATGGCATTGGAGGGGCAAGGGAGAACTATGAAAACTGACGGAATTGTCCCTTGTTTCTAAGAGAAAGGGGAAGAAGAGTGAGAAAAACACAGTTTGGAAATAAAAATAGGAAGACAGAGGTTGAGACGAAGGGGAGAAAGGCAACTAGGGAAGGAGCAGAGGCAGAACTATATGTAAAGGCCTTCACTCAGACACAAATGCTGTACTGTAAGGGTTTTTGTTTGGGTGTGTGTGTTTGTGTATCAAGGCTGGCTCACTGCTCTCAAGCATGCATAGGCCCTCCTTTCATGTTTTCATGTACTGTTCTGCTGCAATGTGATCAGCTAAAGCATGTTAGGTAAGCCATGTCAGAGCAGAGGGCTGGAAAAGAGGCTTTTCCCCCTCCTTACACCAAGCCTGTCACTCTCGCTCTCATTTTTAGATTTGCTAAATTTTAATTGCACATCAAAATTTGGGCAACATCTGTTTCATAAATCCAATCGGTTTCTCGATCGACTGGGAAGCTCAGCAATGTAATAATTTTCACTTACTTTATAATACAGTTTAGTATTTAAGGTGATCCTCTCACATGGAGGAAATTACAATGCATAAGCGGTGTAACAGTTGTCATAATTCATCATGTAGCCCCAAATGCTCATGTTAGTAACAGTAGAGGTAAGTAAAAGGTTAAATGGCATTTTTCATAATCACAAATTTGTAACCCTAACCCTGGGTCGTCAGTGCGCATGTGTATGCGATGCGTGTATTGGCAGCAAAGGAACACTTGCTGAAGAGGTGGAGCTCCAGCTTCACTGGTGTTGTCCCGAGTTGTCCGCACCTACAATTTTTCACCGTTGATGAACCACACAAAGAATATTTTATATATGTTTAAATAAAAGATGAAATACAAATTAGCCAGATTTTGGCTAATTGTGGATAAATTTGTCACAATACATCTTTTTCACAACAAACATTTTGACTCATCATAGGAGGAAATGGAACTATAGATTATAATATCAATGATCATGACAGTCAAGTGACGGTGTAACATGTTGTGACAGTGAGGTAGTGTGCACAATGCCCATTACATAAAACAGGGATTTGGACCCAAAATGCAGAACACAGGTACGGTTACAGTGTTTACTTTAACCAAGTGCAACTTACAGGGAAGAGGATCCAGGCAGTCCAGGGAATAAACAAACTCCAGAAAAGCATAAATCCAGCGTGCATGACTGAACAAACAGTAACCCAAAAATGAGACAGGATGTTCTGCGAAATGAACCAGACACTCAACTACATTAACCAACTATCCGAGAACAACTGAGGAAGAGACCTATGCTGCGTTCCAGGCAACTTGAAACTCAGAAATTTTCCGTCCTGCAACTAGAAAGAGTTCCATGGAACGCCACTTTAAGTCAGAGTTCCAACCTGTGAACTTGGAGAAAAAATTGTATGACAACTTCATGAGAAGCAGCTCAGTGACATCACACAACAACAGCTCCCATGGACGCACACATTGTAAATGGTAAACTACAAACTAAAAGGCAACAGGAAGTATATCTGCCTGTATTTGATTTAAATAATACACAGGGTTGAGGGTTCAACTGAGTGTACACTTGACAAAGAAACATCAGTTTGTCACGGTCAGCCATGTTTTTCACTCACTCTTGGTGTCATGCACCATGATGCATCTGAAACGCTTAAAGATCAGATAGTCTGAAGTTCTGAGCAGTCCAGAAGGCAGCATAAAGAACGCAAGAGGGAGGTGACAAAACAAGGTGGAACACACCAGACAACCGAGACAAGTGCAAACAATCAAATTAAAGAAAATATAAAGAAAGGAAGTACGTAAAAGCGGGAGAAGACACACGGAAAAACACTTTCAAAGTAAAACAGAAAACTCCTCAACACAAAATCCCAAAACCATAACAATTGAGAGGAGAGAGGACTGCAAGCAGCACTGAAGTTAGTTTGAAGTCTGATATTTGTCAGCTGGACATTAGGTTAATGTTGGTTTAAAATGAAAGTTTTCAATCTCTGCTGACTAATTTCCTTGTAGGAAACCCTGGATAATATAACATGAGAGTATCTGTGTTTGGGACTGTGACTGATGGCCGCAAATCCTTCCGTTTTTCTTGTCAGGGTTATTGATGCTTCCTTCCAATCTACTTTACTCAAAATTAGAACGCACAGTCACTTGCAGATATCCCCCCTGTTATGGCTTACACATTGTGTAATAAAACTGTACACAACAAATGATAACACCCGCAATAAAAAAAAGAAATCCAACAAGGCAAACACAATAGCCCCTGATTAAGATCTAATGTGATTTCACACTACTTGGCTTGGCAAAGAGATTTAATTCACTGCTGCTGGACTTAGAGCAATATCTGCACCGACTTGAGGGCACAGAGGCGGAAAAGGGGGAGGATGGGAGGAGGAAAAGGCTGGGTGTTTGTGGGGGGCTGTTATGTTGAGGGGAGTCCTGTCGACAATGGTATAAGCATAAGTGTTTGGGCCTGTGTTTATACTGTCGCTCTGTTTGGAGAAATTAGTCATGTCCCATTCTAGAGACTAGGAAGCAATGACACAGAGAGAGACAGAGGAAAGAGGGGTGTATTTCGATGTGTGTTTGTGTTTGAGCGCTCCTTCTGTGCTTAGCATGGCTGCCTCCCTGGACTGAGCGACACAAGATGAAGAGATTCAGTTGCTCTGCCTTTTCACGACCTGTCGAGTTCAGGGACACACACATACAGTACATATATTTATGTAGGTGACCACACACATACCTAAAGGTGTAATACTTCCTTCACACACACACACAGACACACTTACCATATACTCACAAGCTGAACAGCAGCCAGTGGGAGTTCTCAGTCTGGTGAAATCAATAGAAATGTACACAGTCACAGACACATGGGACAGGAGTATAGCGTGTGTGTGTGTGTGTGTGTGTGTGTGGGCGTGTGTGCCACTGGTTGATCCAGGGAAAATGGCTTTTGTTGAGTCCCCTGTGCTATGTAACATTACAGAGTAATTACAGAGTGTGTGCTTTGTTTAGGGGATGTCTAATTATGCTGTTTGGGTTGTGCAGGGCCCTGGGGTGTCACTCGGTGTGTGTGTGTGTGTGTGTGTGTGTGTGTGTAGCCAGTGAGAAGACACTAATTGTGGAGGCGGTGTTAATGGTACAGCAACTGTCAGAGAAAGAGAGAGAGAAAAAGAGGGAAAAGTGGAGAGAGAGAAGAGAGGAAAAACAAGCCTAACCGTTTCACTTTGGCCTTTCTCTTAAACTTTTATTACCCGTGTCCATCAGGATGTTACCTAGTGTACAGTATCACCTAATGCTGTGTCTCTGCCATTATCAACCCCCACCCTCCACCCTAGACATGGGTTCTGAAACATTAGTTTGTCTTGCTGTTATAGTAATAGCTTTTTGGCTGTCCCGTGTTTACTCACTCAAACATGACTACACTGTCAGATAGAGATGCAATGCTCGGACTGTGGCATCCACCCCACAAGACCGTCAGCAACACACATCACGTAAAGTGCTATTCATGAGGTTAGAGCATGTTTACTGCATCATGCTGCTAAGTTGTCTTGGAGATGATGTACCAATTTCCTTTTTAAGCCTTTTAAAACTTTTTTTCTTTTCTTTGCAGAAGTAGTGTACATTAGTTTAAACGCTATAAAGTAAAGTCTGTAACTCAGATGTGATCAGTAATATGCAAAAACGTTACAGAATGTACACATTTAATTATCTAGCCCTATGTGACTGCTTTTCTTTGCTGTTGAGCCTTGCTGAAAGTGGTGTGGAAAACGTCTCTAAAGTATGTAGATAGCCAAAGCAACTTTTACATACGAATGACGTAATGTAGTCCTTTTCATAATGCCAAAATGTAAAATAATGTAAAAGGATTTACGGATTACAGTGCACTTCAGAAAGATACTGAGGTCCACCAAATGCCATTTTTCCTCCTAAATATAGGGCTATGGAGAGAAAACAGTATCCACAAGCATTTCATGGAGGGCATGTCATATCTTATAGCAGCTTTTAACATGGAGTTTGCCAGTTGTCATGGAAGGTATAGTAGCTCAAATCTCCATTTCCATTTTTTTTGGTGAATTTTGAGGACTCTTCGTCCATGTCTGCTTAAAAGTTGAGGTTCAGAGTTAATTCTTGACATTGGCAAATGACATGGCAAAACATTCTCACCACTTTGGCTTGATATCAGAAAGGCTTTAATGTGCATTAGAAACAAAGGCGAGTGTTGCCTTGCGAGCTTGCCCCAAGATAGGTGGGATCTATTTAAATGAGACATGACAGACCCCTGACCCCTTGTCCCCTGACCATCATATTGTGTTTATCAGTAACAATGTCATACCATACATATTCTAAATTAGCATTTTTACCATTTCATGTAGGAACATTTTCTTAGTCAGTATATACAATGTTGACACAGGAACAGGACAGAGAAAAAATTGCATCGACAGGTGTATTGAACAGACATAAGAACAAGAGGTGGAACAACTACTGCCTCCATGTGCGGAACACAGATTGAACCTGTGTTTCAGTCAGAACAGATTTTTCGTAACTACAGTACATGGAAGAAGTATAACTGCTTTAATAAGGACAAGTTATTTTGTATCAACTGCCCACATGAGGCTAGATGTAAACAGGCTGGTACGCCAACCAAAACTTCATTGTGTAGAGGGCTAAGCAGAAAAGACCCTGCTATAGATTTTTGGTTTGAGAGCCCTAGAGAACAGGAAATAATAGAAATAAGATGTTTGTCAAGTGAGTTTGCTACTGCAACATGTTTTGTGTGTTTGTTTCAAGGTCTGTACACGGTCTCACGCTGTGTATCTCGTGTTCCTATTGACATCCATCAGAAATCCAGTCTATCCATTCTGTCTCACAAAGACAGAACAGAAAAGGTCTCATTCTTTGTTGTTTATATAATTCTGATTACCCGGGTTGATTTAAACTTGGTAAAGAAAAGTAGTGATGTCGTATTTCAAAATGAACCCTTAGTTTGAATAGATATTGGCCAGGTTCGAGAGGGGTCAAGGTACTGAGTTGTGTCCTTGTCTATATAACAAAAAATACAATATCCTGATGTCACTGATGCATAATTGCTAAGCACATTTGTTCCAGTAAGTTGTGGTTCATGATGACATCTTTAGACCCAATGGTTCATTGTCTATATATTAGACCAGCCTCCATTTCATATAATGCGCTCCAGGGCATTCATTTTCCCATGGAATATAATGAAGTGCATTTTTATTATTGTTAACATTATCATTTACAGAATGTGGCATTACAGACATAACACATTTTATATGAAAGAAGTAATAAATGAAATTGCTTCAGCAATGTTGTAGTCCACCCATATTAAATGGTGGACGAATTAGTGTATAGTACAATGCAAGTCCTTTACCATTGATGCTTTTTCAATAGTGAATTGTGCCATTATATTAAGAAACAATTAAATATAACTTATCTTTTGGTATAAGACTATGAGCACTCTTTCTATTGCAATAGAATATGGAAGAGCGGTATCTCAATGACGTCTTTCCTCTTACCTCATACTAAGTGGTTGTCGACTTTATATGGGCATGTACTTGCAGCATATATGTACTGTGTTTTACTTCGTTGGAGTCTATGAGCTGTGTATGGATAGTGCACTGTGGCTGTGAGTGTGTTGTACTGCGGCAGGCCGTAAGTAACGTGATTTAAGTGGTGAAGATGTGGTTCAAATGTGTGTGTATGTGCATGGAGGAACGCTGAGAACTACTGTTAATTTGATAAAAACAAGATTGGACTTCAACATTGTGATGCTCACAGATGCTACAACTGCTGCTATTCTCTCTCACACTCACACACACACACACACACACACACACACACACACACACACACACACACACACACACACACACACACAC
>JAPMOB010201610.1:0-21174 GCA_029875015.1 Lepomis gibbosus
ACTCACAGCTGCATCCTGAGGGAGGGTCTCTCTCCTTCACGGAACTTCACCAGTTTCTCACATAGACTTTCAATGAGAGCCTCCTGCTTCTCTGTCTCCAGTATCAACAGCAGAGACACAATGCTGTTCATCACACTCTCCACATCTACAGAGCGATACAGAGAGAGGGCATTGAGTAATGAGACATTGTTATCCATCCAGGAGTAGCTTTAGAGTCTGTAGAGTTCAACATAAATAGGCTTTATTTATGGCACATTTGACATGGCACAGCAGGTGTAATTAATGAAATCTGTAACAACTGCATTGCATTCAAAACAAGTGAGTATATTAATAAATTATTATTAATTACACCCAGCAACACAAGCCAAAAGATCTACTTACAAAAAAGGTCTATTGCCAGTTATTTTCCACATTTACTCATTTAGATGATGCTTTTATCCAAAGTGACTTACAATTGCTATTTATCAGAGGTCACACGCCTCTGGAGCAACTAGGAGTAAAGTGTCTTGCTCAGGGACACAGTGGTGGAAGTCACAGTGGGGAATTGAACCCGGGTGTCTCACACCAAAGGCATATGCCTTATCCACTGCTCCACCATCACTCCACATCGCCAATTATTTTCCAATGTATAAATAACTCACTGTTACTGGTAAGGTGCATAGGTGTTCTTCATCATCGCCTTACCTTTATCATCGTCCTTGAGGCATACATCACATGCCTCGATGATCTGAGCCAGATCTACATGAAGTCCCCCTTCAGAGTTCTCTTCTGATATATCAGCTCCTTTGGATTTGATGTAGGCTCTCAGCTCTGAGGCCTGTAACGTTAGATAGGTATTAATTAAAATTAGTGGGTAAACAAAAACCTAACAGCACAAAGAATACAAAGCTAAATGTAAGTAATGGTGTGTAGATACTGTAAATATGTTAATATAATAGGTTAGCAAAATGTGTTTTCAATTCTATAACGTTACACATATGTATTTTTGTTTTGAATCACAAGAATATTCTCTCTAGACAGCTATGGTATTTATTTTTTATACTAGGCTTAAGTTATGAACTGTAGTTGTCTGCTATTTCTCTTGGCCTTTGTTTATTTAGATGTCTGACTAGCATTCTTAGCTAACCTAACGTTACGACTTTGAAGACATTGGTGCCAACGTTAGTCGTAAAATTATTGTGCTGTCAACGACTACGGTTCACAACTAATTTACATAAAACCATCATAACATTAAGTGTAATGGTAAAATTACTCATAATGTGCTTCCACATATGTCACATAATCAGCATGTAGGTAACGTTAAGCTAACTATCAACACGTACCTGTCGGCAGCTAAGAACGGTTAGCATTTTAGCTAGCTACCATGCTAAGTTATCTGGTTAGATTGTTTCCACCTAAGGACTCATCCGTAAGCGGAACAGTGCTAAATGAGTGTCTAAACACATGTGTCGTACCTGGTCTTCTTCCGTAATGTCGATAAACGCCGGGACGCTCATTTTAGGTGATTTTGTGAGCCTAGATGATGAAATCCACGCTCCCACCACCGCTGAGACCTGAGAGGAAAAGAAAAGGAAACAGTGCCGGTGAAACTCTTGCTGTTCCGGGTCATGCTGTTAAAGCAACAGTAACCTAAAAAAAAACGAGGTAGAAGGATTTCTCGTGACTTATAGGGAAAGCATTAAGTCCCTCTCCCTACATTGTTACTTTCAAAAACGATGTGTAATTTACAAAATATGAACCGCTATTAAGGATATTAATTAGGGAACTTTAATGAATAGTGTTTGGAAATGACTTCCCATCAGCACTGCATAGCTTCAGCTTATGCAACCCCTTCCTTCAGAGGTCAGCAAACCTCCTAAATTTTATTAGTCACCCAGACTTCTCCCCACCATGTCCTAATCTTTCATTCTCTCTTATCCAGATATCAATCTCCTCTCTGGGAGAGACCCTGGACGTCTAGAATGAGAGTTACAGAGGTGAACCTGATCTCCAGGAGAGGTTATCTGATTGAGCTGCAGTCCATCTTTATAGACCACCATGGCAGGCCTGGTCCAGAGCCCTCCAACCCGGAAACACTGTCAGTGTCATAGGTCAACACTCTTTGACCATACAACCACTGACCTATGGGTGCACTTGTTGGGCCTCTGTCCCAAGTGGGATCCTGTGTATTGTTACCATGGCTGATCATTAGGGGATTGAGGTGTGTGAGGTGAAGAGGGTAAGTGGAGCAGGAGATCACCCTAAAACTATGTAGTCGCAAACATTTGAGGTGTTGAGAAGGCTTTGTCCCAGGGTGAAGACACAGTGGAGTGTTTTCCATTTCGAAGCTGTGCTCCTGTTTCAAAAATATGTCACGAAAATATGTTTTAGGGGATTCATAGAGTATGAACACACTGTGCCGTCATAATTCCTTGAATGTCTGTTTTTACTTCTCGTAGCAGTAATTATTAGGGAACTAAACTAGATAGATACCTTGAAATAGTAAACTGAGGGGAAATGGCTGATGGAGTGTTTCGCCATAGTGCTGGTATGATGCGTCATTCTGTTGGGAAGGCAAGTGCCTGGTACCAAATCCCACCCTCACTCTCTCCCTGCCCTTGTATGCTGTCATAGCAAAGAATTTATAACCGCTTTTCCACAAGTGTGCTTGTGTAACTCTGAGGCTTTCATTATCTGATTAACAGCTGTTGTCAAGTGCCTGGTGTATTTCACGTCCAGAATTAGAGTTTTGGAGGCTTTGAAGCTCCAGGTGCATGTGAGACATTGTTTTTGTCTTCTTTAAAAGGTCTTTAAAATGCCATGGTATGTTATGATGCTTAAATAGCCTTTATAATATTCATGACAGAATGTCCTGAAAATAGCATGGATATTGGACTACAGTAAACCTTTTAACTCCAAGGAGACTGTACCAGGTACGTGATTAAGGATTTAGTCTGTTTCTTATCATTCTAAATCTAAACTGGCAATGTAGTCTTCACAAGCGGTCATCACACAGCAGTAACTTGATATGTCTGATAGAGTGTTTTATGTTGGTGTACGTGTAAAACATTCAGTGTAATACTATTGGTCATTCTGCTTTTGTCAGTCACAAGTTCATTCAAGGTTGTGAAATCATTACAGATAGCTATTGCAAAAGATAATTCACATCATCTTACCTTAGCAGGGAAATTTAATGTTGTAAATTAAATCCCAATTCTCTTTTTTTCTTAGCCTTGCGACAGACTCTTATCTGCCTCCACAGAATACCAAACACTTGTTTTTATGAGCAAATGCTGCTCAGAATTAAGAATTTCATGTTTTTCCCCTGTTTTGTTTTTTGCAGTTAATCCTCTGCAGGTTATTCAAGCTGCAATCTTATGAAATAACAAATCTAGGAAATATATTGGTATAGCCAGACAAAAGGCTATTGTCAGCATGTCTATTTTGTCCTCATCTATGTTTGTGATAGGAATGGAAATAGCATGTTCTTCCTAAACTGCTGGCAAATTTCCTGCTCAGCCTCCTCAAAGATAAATGGCTGTGCGTTAACAGTTAGTTGAGTCCAGGTGTCTGCCTTTTCCCTGTCAGCCAGCCAAGTGGTGAGTATCCATGTAAGCTAGTCTCATGGTCATCATCCAACATGGCTGCCTACCATCCACCCACTAATTGTCTGGTTCCCACAGTTCTGCCTGCCTTCACAATCTCAGAAAAATCCCCTTGCTCAGGCTCATCTATCAGCCAGTGACCTTGTCAGGGTGCATCGCATGAGTAACTTCGCTGCTTCCCTAGGTGGAGCGAATTGCTTGTTAATTACTTATAAGATGACCCACCCTCCCCACACACATCCACACAAATACAAGAAACAAATAAACAAACAAAGCCAAGGTATTAAACTGAGGTCAGTCCAGAGTCCACAGTGGTTAAAGGCATGCAAAATCCCATGGGGCGCTTTTTATTGTCCACAGCTGCATATATATATACATATATTACATACATATATTGTAAGTCATTCACATACTCATTGGTTTTTAATTCAGTTTGAATATTTAAATATGTAAAATAACATTTGAAATAGGTAAAAATAGGCTTGTTATATTCTGCTAATTAGTTGTATACTTGTACTATAGTATGCAGCACACTTCTAATATACATTTAGATGTGGTACAGTGAGCCAATAATATTGATACTAGCTAGTTCATGCTAAGAACAGTGCTGACTTTGTAAAACAGTTCTTACATCATGTTGAAAAGGAGCAGTTGCTGTCATTATCCTTGACCTTATTATCCCACTTATTATCCCTTTGTCCTTTCCCCCTCTTTTTCTCTATATTTTTCACTAGCAAAAGAATAACACCCCAGCTGAAATGTTTTGTTGATTAATTGATTAGTAAAGTGACACAACTATTTTGATGATCAATTCATCATTGAAAAAGACATACATTCCAGAGTTCCAGATCGCCAATTGTGAGGCTTTGCTGCTTCTCTTTGTCATGTGTGATAGTCAACTGAATATCGTCTGCTATCTTATGTTGGTCGGACAAAACAAGGAGTTTGATGGCTTTAACTTAGGAACTTGCGATGTGCAATTTTCACTACTTTCTAATTGATAAATAAATAAATAAAATCATTTGCATTTTAATTGATAATGAAAACGTTTACATAGTTGCAGTCCTAACTAAGCTACATTCTTCGAAAAACAAACATGCTCTAGTGAGTTTTCTAGCCTCTTTTGTTTGTAGCTCATTGTTTGATGGCTTGCAAAGTAACTGTGGGGTTGAGTCCGATCACATCGACTACTCACTCTGTACTGTGCCTGCCCAGCACCAAATGCCAGACAGACATATTTATTGACTAAACAGGGAACAGTGTGGAGCAACTGGCAAATTAAGGACCCACATATTTTTCTCAGGACTTGGTGGAGACCAAACCAGAACCAAATGGAGAGTGAATATTGCACTTACAATTGTCAGGCCAATTAACAATTGACCATTAACACGACTCCAAATTAATGTCTATATTGCTCTTTGTCTGCGACATGTGAAAGTTCATTCATTAGCCATATAGATGTATCTTTAAGTATGTTTTGATGTTTTCTGATGTCTGTCTACTGTGACAGCTGTTCAGTCCTTGTGATCACTTATCTCTTCTACCACCAGATGATTAATCACACAGCACAGCTGCACACCTCCATCTTAGTATACAGTATACTAATATACAATTTATTTTGTTCATTCAATTAGATTTGTATTGATCTTTTATATGCCTCCTAGACGTTACTGACTTGGCCATATTGTAATGAGCCATCTGCAGTGAAAACTCACGCATGACCAGAAGAAGAAGTTTGGTGTCTAAAATACCACTGTTATCTTGCCATATCACTTAATGACCAGCTTCATATCACACCAAAGACCGCAGCAATCAATCAAAGTGAGTTTGCATTTGTGGTGCTGAGCTATCTGAGGTCGTTAATCCCCCTATGTGGAATGTGTGTGCTCTGTTTCAACCTAATGGCAGCAGCGAAGAAAGCTACAGTCTTCCAGGAATTCTGACGTTACTGTCTGGATAGATCGAGTCACTGCAGTAGCACTGGGGCTCTGTTAATGATAGAGTGGTCTCTTGTCATCAGAGTATGTTTATATTACACACACTTACAGGCAAGAATGAGCAATGCGAGTATAAAAGGCAAATGAAGAATCAAATTTGTATTTGTTATACATTGCACAATATTTAGCTTGAAGCTATACATGCTGGATCTCAAATACTAATTAGAGGCACTTTAAACTGTGTGACCCTTCGCTTTTGAGATAACACTTACACTGTTTAATAAATGCTGACAAATACAATGCTAAAGAGTGAGAACAGACAGCTATCAAAACTGCTATCAACTTTCTCAATTATGGATCTAAATGCTTACACAACACACATTTGTTTCTCACAAAAGTTATATTGTTTTATAAAATAATTATTTTACTATTATTTCATTTTAATCTACAAAATGATACCAGACTACAGAAGATGAACAAGAAAACTTGCAAATTATTTTGTGGAGTCTATAGAATTTGTTACGTCCTAAGGTCTAGGGGTATTCTGGATACAACATAAAGGTGTGGCCAAAAAATGGCTGAAAATGACTTCTGTCTTCTAGGCGACCAATTAGTAGACAACAATCAGCTCTGCCGGACCAATCCGTGGTGCCCACCTGTTCTCCATTACCTGCATCCACTCATACACACACACACTCACTCACTTAGGGAGGAGAACAGCTGACAGTGCAGGGTGAGGGATAACCAAATAGCAGAATATGACCCCAGAGTCATAACACATTTCAGTACAAAAGCTTGTCTCCCTGGGACTAAGAAAGTTGCGGCAAAGAGGCATTTCCCTTAAGTCAGTTGTCAGAGGCTATAGTCACATGACTGTGGTAATTTTAATACTTTCCCATCATTGTACACATAACTCAGTCATCCCGTAAACTTTTGCACATCTAGCCTCAGAATGAGACTCATGGGTATGACAACAGACATTAACCGTTGGAGATAAATTAAATGTTTTCTGATGACTTGCTTACAGCCTGGCCACAGCTGCTAGGGTGTGACAGCATCGAAGAGGCTGTGGTTTACTGTAAAGAACTGATAACGGCTGACCTTGACGCTGACGCACAGGCACCTGCAGGGATGAGACATGGATTATTCAGCAAAAGTCACCAACGTCACTGACATGTGCAATGTGCCATTTAAAATAAGAAAACAACAGAAATTCAATTCAAAGCTTCAGTTCTTTTCTGTTCAACAGTGTAATTTTATTCCAGTTTGTGCTGTTTAGTTTGATGATGACATTGTGTTTACATGCCTGTGATGATTTCCTTAAAATGAATACATTCAATTTAATTAAATTCAGCTTTATTGGCATGGATGTCAAACAACAATTTTGCCAAAGCTTAAAATATAGTACAAAAGAACGATTAATTTTATATAGTTCATTAAATAGAAATACATTTGTGTGCATTCTTCAGTGACCCCCTCTACAACAAGATAATAACTGTTCACCATTGAATTCTCAGCTAAATCAATGACTGAGATGTACAGCAGAATAATTGATGACCTTGATTTAAATAGTGTAATTTATGCAGTTTTATGCAAACTATATCAAACTATTATGTTTATTTGGAGGTTGCCTTTAGATTTAATTAAGACCTGACAGACACATGGCCGGGTATAAAAACAGACATTTTAGTTTGATGGAAACACAGAATTGTGTTCTTTCAAAATCATTTCTACATTTTTCTATTTGTCAACAAAACTCATTAAAAAAACATAATCCAACATCGAATCGATCCTAGCAACAAGTAATGTCTGTGTAGCCACAACCTGTTGTAACTTATTCCTCTGTGCCACAGAGCTCAATTGTTGTCCAGAAACAATTAAATTCATTACAATAAGCATGGACACTGTCGTTTATTTTGAGCCAGTCCCACAAAAACAAATGAAAGTATTTTTATGACGTTTACATTTTCAGAGGGAACCCAATAGGGTTTGGTCTTTTACTGGGATTTGTTGACTATATTAAAGGTTTCTGAATAATGCAAACCTATTCCCTTACAGTGGTCCTTTACTTTGATCTAAATGTTTATGTCCCTTAGTTTAAAGTGTTTTCTCTTGCATTTGATCCAGGAACATCTAGTGTTGAATGTATGTGAATAAAGGAAAGGTGATCATAAACAAGAAGAAGAGAGCTAGTGTGTGAAAGATCACTGGACCAGTGTTGTGTCTGACACATGGACCATGGAAATGCCTGCTCTCCCACAGATCTTTCTTCTCTGTTTGTTATCTCCTGTCTGATATGCAACACTTTGAAGAGCGCTCAGAGATGATACGAGAGTGAATTAAAAACTGTGAATTGTTGTTTTTTATGTGGGTCATGGGGAAGAGAAACCACGTGCAAGTATAGTTTTGGCATTGTCCTCAAGAGAAACTACTTTCAGGTATTATATAAATGTTTCCAAATGTATACCTAAATGCATAAAGCAATGAATGATGGTGCAGATTTTGTTATCTCACAGACCTGGAAACTAGTGATGGAGGACAGAGGAATATTGTTCTACCCGTGTTTTGTTTTAAATAGTAACCATTTCCTAGAGGTCACAGGCAGATAACGGGGGAAATGATGAAACATTATAACACACTGTGGTTAGGTTTGTTATCAGTTTGTTTCCATGCCCACACGGAGAAGTGAAGGACTGGGCCTTTTTTATGCCACTGTCAGAACATCAAAATAACACCTGCTACCCTTTGGCAGTCCTCTCCTGCAGGCCGTTTTGATGATCATATCACAGTCATTTTAATGCTAATTACTAATATTTAAATGTAAATAAATCATGTCATTGTGTTAAAAAAGAAGCTTAATAAACTGTATCTTTAAATGCAGTAGCATGAAAACAGATGTTTATTAAAATGGAAAAAGATTTTTTTGGTCTTGCCAGGTCACATACTGGTGTAGTTTGTCATATGTCTCTCTGGCTGAAACAAACCCTTCTCAAATTCCCCCTTACTCATCATGCTGTAGAAAGTTTGAGACTTGTGTCTTGCTTGTTAAGGGTCAGAGGCAGTATTGACCATTTCCCTTCCTCTACACAGTGATGTTGTTTTAAACCCTGAGTTAACCAGAGATTGATCTGAAGAATGGGTGTATTCGGGGACTGCCATCCATCATAGGGTCTGAGAGGGCTGTTTTCTCCCGGCCCCCCGTCACCTTTGATGAATCCCTACTAAAGACTCCACTGGGGAAGGCACGGCCAGCATTTGCCTTGGCTCAGAGGAACAGCATTTTCTTTTGCTCTTCGCTCCAATTTTTTGGCAAGATACTTTTAATTGTGCTACAACCTCTTGTACATGCAGTACATTATTTTAGTTTGTGTTTGTTTGTAGTGGGTGGACCACAGAAGGTTTTTCAAATAGTTTGGGGAGAAATTAATTGTCTTTGCTACTATTTTGAAGCCAGCTACGTGGTCCTCCTCTGAATGTCTGGGTGTTCCTCTGGGGTACAGGTCTGCCTTTGCGCTGGTTTATTTCCCAGAATGGAGTTAAGTCAGAAAAACACTTTATCTTCTCCATGACCACAAACCACCCAGATGAGTCTGTGTTTAGCGTTTAGGGGCCTTTGTAAGGTTATGACTGTTGTAATGGATGTCATGAGATACGCTCGGACTTTAAGATTGTCATATATTTCCTTGTTTCGCAAGAACTGGGAAAATAGACGGTGTTTTGTTGTTGTCCCAGAAGGGTTAGGCTGCCAGTATGCTTGTCGAACCGTGAAATGGTGTCCAAAAATTTCTGTTACATTCCAATATTCACAACTGACAACAGGTCATATGAACTAAATCTGTCCAAGCATAACAAAACCCTTAAATTATCTTAATGGGATATTCTCAAAATGACTGGACAAGTGTTAGACGAACACAGAATTCTTAAAATGAAAAAAAAAAAAAAACTACTTATACTTAAACAATCTCCACGGAGTACTATGGTTGGACAGTTTTCAGGCCCATGTGTCACTCCACAGGAATGAGGGTTTGTCTTTGACCTATTATTAAGCTGCTGTCCCTGCTGGTCAAGACTACTGTTTTTGGACCAGTGACCTGAATGTTTACTATTCAATCACATTGTAATCAATACACTACACTGCAGTATCTGTAGGGCTGCAGCAAGTACTCCTTCAACTGAACTTAATACAGGAAAGTCGCCAAAACTAGAATTAAGAGGGCACTAAAAGATATGCTGCAGTGACATTGTGCAATACTGACTGACAAGACAACAGCAGTAGCCTCTGTTAACGCCACCTCAGCAGTTTGCCAGCTGATTTCATCAGTCTCACAGTGACTTTAGACTTCTCTTGTTTTGCCCATTTCTAGTGTCCCTCCCCCCACCCACCCACCCACCCACCAGTTCTTTTTAAGTTGAATTAGGGGTCACTGACGTTCACTGGAATCCTGCACTAATATTCCAGATGGTGATGACAGCAACTGGCTAACACTCTACACCTCCCTGCATTGTCCCTGGTCTTCTATCTTAATGCCATCTCGAAATGTGTGTATGATATCATAAAACGAATGAAGCACTTTGTAAAAGTATTTCACCGGTGGATCATTTTTTATCATAGTTGTGGTAATAAATGGTTAAGGTACAAGTATTTATGTAATTAAGTTAAATGCAAATTGATAAATATGACTTGATAAACATGATGAACATTTTTCAGTATTTCAGCAATGAGAATATTATGTGTTTATCTTTTCATAAACTGTAGTTATCCAGGATGTTATTGCTTTTTAAGTGTTATTATATTAGCTTTTACAGTAACTCCAACAGTGCAATGTAGCACCGTATATTTTTAGAACGCCTCTGAACACTTTGTCAATGTTTCAAGCTTTTAAGGAAAGGAGGAACCCGACTGCTGATCTGACAAATAATATAATGTTAAAAGATCCACAGCAGCTGTCTTGAATTTATAGGCATATTCCAAGTTACTGCATTCCTGTGTAGTTCCACATTGAGTTAAGCTTGAGTTAAGGTCAAAACTTCTTTCTCTTATGCACTGATGCGCGCACACACACACATACGTAAACACACATGAACACACACACGTAAACACACACACAGCTCCCCCTCTCCTCCACTAATAAATAATTATTCCTTTGTGTGATGTGGCTTTGCTCCAAGGCCATGCAGTTTATGCGAGTTGCTTTTAGCAAAACAGTACTATTTCCAAAATGGGAAAATTCAGAGCCCATTTTCTGCATGTTCAATTATTTTTACATTTTAATAATTCATTCATCTTTACATTCATCAATTGTGGATTGCGTTTTTTAAAAATATGTTATTGAGAAAAAATATGCCTCTGATATGCTAAATTTAAAAAACACTCGTTTGGATATAACACACATCGGAGTGAACATATTTGACCTAAATCCTGTTGTTTAGGTATGAGGATGTTTTGTATCTTCTGACCCATCTTTTTCACACCATTTTTTCACATTTCTCATATCTGGAATTTATGTTACTTACATATTTTGAAGGTGGAGTATATTTCAAAAAATAGATGAGTCAAAGAGTCAGAAATGATGGTGAATGCCTGAGAGGAAAGCTCGGGTCAATAGTGTACAGATAACAAAACACCTCAGTGTTTTTGAAGTGACATTTTAAAAAATCTTTTGTTAAGCTTTGAATATGTGTAATTTTTACTCAGTTTATGCACAAACTAGAAATTGAATATATAAAATATGACAAATCTCTGAACCATAAAAAAATAATTACCATAACCATAAAATTAATTACAAAGGTAGTAATCAGCCTGATGAGGACCTTTACCAACCGCTCTTTTACTTACCAATACTAAAAGCAGTTTCACACTTTAAGTCAAACACAAACACTCAGTATGAGCAACACTTGAACTTGAACAAAGAATGAAGAGCAACACCGGCTTATGCAAATGTGATGTTATTCACAATCTACTCAGAAGTGCGGTGTGTGCTGGCTGTGGCAAGGCATGGGAGTGATCTTCTTTTCAGCCTCCCTCCCTTCCTTGCTCCTCCCCCTGTCCAATGAGTTACGCAGTATTTAAGACTTCAGGAGAGTAAAGAAAGTCAGACATAATAGAGACAGAGGGACAAGGCACTGACTCCCACTTCAAACCCTACGCAGACACCCAGGGAGTTTGAGATTTTGCATCCAGATTTTGGTTATCATCGCTAATTCACTGATTTTCATTATTCAGTTCTTCACTTGTGGAGGAAAAAATGGCCTCTATAGTGTGCTGTGACCACTGATGTCTGTTTCTGCACAAGAGTTTGCTCCATGCTTTGTAGTACCGTTTCTGTTAAACTTCAGGAGTTTATTACTGTGTGACTTTCTAATCTCCCAGCTGTGCCCTCAACCGGAATACCGTCACTCCTTCTTTGAACTGTCTCGAACCGCCTTCACCAATGCTGACTGAACCGTGTGGAGCCATGGCGATGGGGTCGGATGTTCGAGATCTGAACCTCTTACCTCCAGCACCTCCTGTGCCATCCTTACCAGGAGTTGGTGGTGGCCAGTGGACCCAACTGCTGGACCTCCACCCTGGCTCTCCATACAGCTCCCTGCCCTCCCACCACTCCCTCATCAAGCAGGAACCAGGTTGGGGCACCACCGATCCAATAGAGGACCCTCACTGTGGACTCGGGGCCTTCACAGTGCACTTCTCAGGCCAGTTTACAGGCTCAGGCCCCTGTCGAGTTGGGGCCTTCGGAGAGCCGACGGCAGGTCAACCAAGAATGTTTCCCAATGGAACCTACCTGCCCAGCTGTATGGACAGTCCTCCTGCACCCAGGAACCAGGGTAAGAGTGCTCTTTACCAGCTCCACCTCACTTCACCCCATTTATCACCTTAATGTTTTGTTGGTGCTGCTAGACCACCACCCCCACCACACACCAATAAATAAATTCCAGATTTTATTCAGTCAGTGTTTTTTTTTAAATTTCCTGTTGTATGTGTTCATGATGTAACGCCGTGTTTAGGGATCGCCAACTGTGTTGTGTCTGAGCAGGATGTTATGTGCTGTACTGGGTCATTCTGTCCCATGTCAGGAATGGGATGGACAGCTTTCTGTTAATTCTCTGGCAGAAATATCTATAAAAGTTCCTTTGCACTAGTGGTTGCAGGTGCTTTGTTTAGAAAACAAATGTTTGATTTTCAGTTACTGGCAGAGTCACAGCAACTGTTATGGTATCAATATCAATGTTATTATGATGTTCAATTCAGAACTCAGAACAGATAATTAGTTTGATCGTTCATAAGGTTTCACCAGGTCTTATTTCGGCATATATTATTTTTCTGTTTGTCAAATCCAGTGCCTGAAATAAAAAACTTTCTAAAGCGTCCATCTAAAATTCAGGTACTTTTGCAGGTTTCACGTTCAAATGATGCAAAAGCCACACACTGAAACTAAATCAATATATTGGGATAATTTTACCTGTAACCACGGGTAGAAAACCACCTTTCACAAGGGGTTATTTTGACCCAGTGTTGGTTTATTTCTTTTCTCTGTTGTTGGGTTATTAATCCAAACTATATATGCTATGATTGTGAACTGTTATTATCTACTCTACCTCATTTTAGTTTTAAATGTCATACACAAGATTTTGTTCTACCAACTAACAATAAATTTGTGTAAATTAAGGAGCTTTTCACCAGCACTAATATGAAAAAATATCCCTTACACTGTGTCAAAACAACCAAGCAGTAGTGATTAAAGTTAACCACATTGCGCATTGCATACGTTCCAACCAAGTTCATATAAAATACGCACATATAAAAAATAAATATTATGACCTGTTGAATTGTCACAGTTAATGTTGCAGTAGTGTAGAACCTTATTTAATTCAGTACATTAAAATTAGCCATGAACTGGAGGCAAAGATACTGAAAATACTCATCAGTTTGTTGTCAATAAACTACCTAGAGGTTTTGCATTTTTAGAGTTTTGATAAAATTGGCATTGGCAATTAAAGAAACGTATTGGGTTAAGCTATTTAGTCATGAAGATGGCATGCAGTATATCTCAAGGAACCACAAAACACCACAAATCTAAGAATTAAGAGGCAAAATATCTGAAGTGATGAACTGTGAATCACAGACTTGATTTACTGTGCATCACAATGGCGCTGGGATTTTAAAAAATCAGAAAATTTAATTTCTGTTTCCTGTGAAGTGTTATTGATATAATGCCTCTACCTTCCTGTAAACAATGCTTGTGTCTATTGGGGGTCATTACTTAGAGGTCAGGTCAGGTTTAAACCGGCATGTGTCTGCTAGTGGGACTTTAAGAGTTTAAAGTTTTAAGAGACTTTAAAGTTGTTTTTTGATGATCAAATAAAGGCTCGGCAAGCTGTTGGAATTTAAGTAAGAGAGTTATGTGAGTCATTTTTCTCTGAAACCTTTCAACATCCCTTTCGGACCTGACTCAGGACATAGCAGCCTTACTTAAAATAAACATTGCACACAGGTTAAATGTGCTTGTGTGATCATTTTCACAAAAGCTTTCTCAAATTGAACTCTCTGTCCATGTATTACATGCTAATAACTGCAATAATAGCTGTAACAGTACTTAATGTAACCATTTGTTTGCAGTCTTATGACTGTAATTTAGTTAGCATACATGCAATTAATTACTTCTACCTTGTTTTTTACTGAGCATATTCTACAGTAGCTCATCCCAGTCTGTCTGTGGTGTGTTTGCCAAATTTCTTTTTCCACCTGCCATAAATATTACAACCACAAGGCCAAAGATAGATGGAGGGGAAAAAGAACATGTTACAAGGAAAGAGGATTTAGTAGTTTGATGAATGTCTCTCTGTGGTAACCCTGCCAAGGAGTAAGAGCTGCTACCAAGGGGGATTCAGATAACTGACCAGATACTGGAGACTTTGCAAAGCTCCAGAATGTTACAGACTTTTGCAAGATGGTAATCTAATGACTCGGCCAGGCAAATAAGATTGTTTAACTTTCCAATGCTTCTCTTTTTGTTTTCTCTTTACAGCTTATGGAGCAGTGGGTTTAGACAGCAACCAAAGTTATGGTCACACTCCGTCTCACCACACCCCTCAGCTCTCCAGCTTGTCTTTCAAACATGAGGACACAATGTCACCGCCAAACAACATAGGTAACTGTCTGCATCCTCGAGTGTTTTCACCAAATTGACTCGCAGACTGGAAGACTGTCATGTCACAGCAAGGTTATATAAGCAACCCGTCATTTCTCATATCACAACAGAATCGCTATTATCCATTTTACTTCATCTCTCGCTGTCTCTGTCTGCGCACACATTCATATAGGCAGGCCTACATAAACACACTCTCCCTCTCGCTCTTTAAGCACACGTATGGTTAATGATAACTTGAGGAAACAGCTTTATGTGACTCTGCTGGAATGTCAAAAACTGTCTGGGGACCAATATACTATATGAACCTGAAAAGCACCACTGTTTCTGATTGACCCGTTCTCTCTTTGAAAGGAAGAGCTGTGTGCCTGTACAGACGTTCATGTAATGTGCCTATGTCTTGAAAATGAAATGAACACTAAAAATTTTATTTTTTAGTGTATTTGTATATGTATCTGTTTTAGTGTAGTTGAATCTATTTCGTGTCTGTTCTGTTCTGGAGAACATGAAATAAGACAAACGTTTACCTACAAGGTCGTTGGGAAAGTCTTCAGTTAAATGATACTTGATAGCAAGCTGCTGAGGGGAAAACATTTTAAAGTGAAGCTGAATCTGTTTTCTCGAATAATCAATTGCAAAAAATGTTGATTAACAACAATGTTGATGATTGATGCATTATTTTAGCAATTTGTCAAATACAAAAATGTACTGCTTCTACCTCCTGAAATGTGAAACGTTTGAGTATCTTTGTGTTTTTGTGTAGTAGGTTGGACAAAATAAGCTACTTTAAAATGTCTGCTTCTTTGAAAATTTATAGATCAACCAACTAATCTATGATAAAGAAAATAATTGGCAGATTTATGTAATGTAAATAATTGACAGTTGCTGCCCTATTTTAAAGCAACTATTGTCTTTTGTAATATTCAGCTGACCAGCAGTACCCAGCTCCTCCTCCTATGTTTGGTTGCCACAATCCTTCAGAATCCTGTCCGAGCAGCCAAGCTCTGCTGCTGAGAAACAGGTAGGATTATTTGTCCCTGCATACACTTATTGTTGCTTTATTTAACTCATGCTACCCTGAATCCCCATAAGGCGCAATTCCACTCTTCCCAAAAGTTTTCAGACTCCTCACTCATCAGTCGACAGATTCTTTCCACTAACGCCACGTGCAGCTCCCATGCTGGTAATATTTAGAAGTGTGAACTCTCTCTGATCCTATGTTAAACCCTGCGTCTGCCTGTGCACTGTCTGGACTGTGAATCCTAATTTGTTCTGAGGTTAAGTGCTGCCCACTGGTGCTCAGCGGGCCAAAACAAACAGTGAGTGATCTACTGCTGATGAGTCCACCCTGAGGAAAAATGAGGAGAAAAGTAAAAGAGACAAGTTCAGTGAAAGTGAAAGTTAAGAGTGTGTGAGTGTGTGTGTGTTTGTGTGTGTGTGTGTGGGGGGGGGGGTGTTAAGGCTTGGAATCTGCTTATTTTAACCTTTAAATGTTGTTTGCACCTTGTTTTCCTTTTGATGCAAAACATCTCAAAGGGTAAATTAGGATGAAATTCTTTGAATGCCTCCCTGTGATGTTGTTGGAGAAAAGGAACATGTGCAACCCAAATACTGGAACAGCAGTTGATAAGAGGAGGGAAGACATTGCTGTTGTTACAGCTTATGGCAAGAGCTGGAAACCCTCAAACAAACACAGAGACATGCACACGCACACGTTCTCACATACACACCACGGATATATGTCAGATATCAGTGAGTCTTTCCACAGTTTTACATAGTTCAGAGCTGATTAGTGAGCCATCGCGATCCCTCCCTCAAGGACTTCTCAAGGAATGCCGTCCAGAAATCCCCTGAAACTGGTTCCCGCCTTTTAATGATACTGAGGACAGAGTGATGTCATGCGCTGGTCCATGGTGTACTAGGCACGGAGGCACTCACCCCCGCAGAGTGCACAACCTCATCTCCAAGTGTGTGTGTGTTTCTGTGAAATGTGTGTTTGTGCGTGTGTGTGTCTCTGCACTATAGTGTGATCTGCCAAGGTAAAGAATGGCTCTGAGCCCATGTTTTTTTAATGAAGCCAGTGAGGAGTGTGGTGGGTGGACAGGATGTGTTAATAAGCAAGCAATTTGGAGTTTCCCCTGAAAGAAACATCTCCATTATCCATACAAGGGAAGAGAAATGACAGAAGAAGAATGCACAGTAACATAAACATTTTTTTTTTTACCACAAATGTAAATTGCTAAGGACTGTGCTGTATGTTTCACTCAGTGAAAACCTGTACCAAATGGCATCTCAGCTGGATTGTGTAACATGGAACCAAATGAACAGCCTGGCATCTTCCATGAAGAGGTGAGTTGTTTTTGTTTTTTGTTTTATCTTTTTGAATAACAAACTGCATTTTTCAGTCTTGACCAATGTTTGTGGTGGTGCAGAGGAAGAGGATCTGAACAGATGGCTGTTGGCCTACTGCCTAGAGAAATCAGGAAGTGGAGAGCAACATATTCATATGTGTGTATACTTGCATGTTGTGTCTTGTGGTTCTTTTGTATGTTCTAAAAACTAATTTGAGTTTTTGCGAAGTGAGGACACTTTGACTGGACCACGCTTCTTCGAGGACTTGGTTTTAGAGTTAAGTGATTTTAAGGATAGCTATAGTAGAAGTGTGTGTGCTTTGGAGGAGATACAGACTTTTTTGTCATTTTCAGTTCTTAAACAAAGCAGAATATTTGCCCCCAAGATTTTCAGTGTTTTGATAAATTTCTAATTTTGCTCCTGCAGTGGCCATACAACCAGCTATGACAGTGACCCCACAGCCCCGCCTCCACCTGTGCTCGTCAGTGCCCAGTACCACATACACACACACGGTGTCTTCAGAGGTCTTCAGGTCAGTCATAGTTAACACACAGGCACAAATAAATACTTACAGGCACATACAGTAGTTAAATAGACATAGTGAACTTTGCTACTATAAAGCTCTCTGACGTCTCCTCTTTCTTAAAGGATGTTCGACGGGTAGCTGGCATTGCCCCACCAGTTGTGAAAGAGGCCAATGAAAAGCGTCCATTTGTGTGTGCTTACCCTGGCTGCAGCAAGAGATACTTCAAACTGTCCCATTTGCAGATGCACGGCCGCAAACACACAGGTCAGATGATGTGATTTACCCCCCTATTTCCTGGCCAGACCTCAAACTGCTGCGTTTTAAAAATTACATGGAGAGATTCATACAGGCTGTTAAAGTTCAGTTTGAAAAAAATTAAATAACAGTGGTGTACTTGTAAGGAAGAAATGAGTTTTTTATGCCCAGGTTTGAATGTGTGTATCTGTAGCAGATTGATAACGGTTACGCATCAACTTCCCCAAATCAGTAAGACCTAGTCTCATAAATGGTGCTAAAATAGTAAATTCTCCCTAATTTTGATGTGATGATGGTG
Source organism: Lepomis gibbosus (assembly GCA_029875015.1). Lineage (NCBI taxonomy): Eukaryota > Metazoa > Chordata > Actinopteri > Centrarchiformes > Centrarchidae > Lepomis > Lepomis gibbosus. Next base: position 18,099 of record JAPMOB010201610.1, read on the forward strand.
CTGATGTGAAACATAAGTAAAATCTTGGAATTTGGATGAGGTTGATGTTGTTTGTGATTATTATGATTTTGATGTTGGTGGTTTAATTTGCAGGTGAGAAGCCTTATCAGTGTGATTTCACAGACTGCGGCCGTAGATTCTCTCGCTCAGACCAGTTAAAGAGGCACCAGCGGAGACACACAGGTACACCTGTGACAAGCGACTGTATGAGTTCTTTCCAGGGTTGTAATTACCATTGAGGACACTGATAATTGAAGTATTTTTAATGGGCATTAGGATGTTTTAGAAACCTAGGGAGATTTTACATTCCACAAGATAAAAGACTTTAGACAACACAAGGTAGGTATTTTATAGGCAGATTCAAGTATTTTTAGACTCAATATATTTAAATTTGTCTATTTTAAGGCCAATAAATAAAATAAAAAATACTTAAAGGATTTAGTATTTCCCCACAAGAATTGTATTCCAGGCAATGTGGAGAAGGCCATGAAACAGGCTTTCATGATATAAAATTACCAAAATATTTAACTGAACAGTTAATAGAAAGTTTTAAGTATAATAAATCCAAATAATTGATTAAAACATTTTAGTGATTTTATTTTTCAATATCTTATAAAAATGTTCTGAAGTGGGTGGGAATATTATTCCTAAAATCCTGGCTATGGGCCTGGTTCCCTCTCTCACTTCTCTTTTTACTTTTTGAAAACAGATGCCATCATTATTGCTACTAAACAACATTAATACTATAATGTAATCGAGCGCTAGAATAGCAGGTATTACAGTTTCAGAAATGACTTCTGTGACAACAAACAGTTGTAAACTGTAACTATATGTTGCTTTTACAATGTCTTGGTCTTACAACAAGGAGTCAGCTGCATCTCCTATTTATTCAAATATGTGACCTATCATGGGAAAGGAGACATACTTTATTTGATTTGACTAATTGAATCTAACGATTTTCCACTCAATAGTGAATTATTATGTGTGAATTCTAAATTTTTTGAATTTACAAAGTCTCTCATCAGAAACCACACAAACATGTGTTGGAACTATAAAAATCTCCATGAACACTTTTAATTTGTAATGCTTTCAACCTGCACAGTTATAATCTTATATTTATACTTTCACCCTCACACCAACCTCTTCTCATTTCTGTGTCTGCCACCTCAAGGAGTAAAGCCCTTTCAGTGCGAGACGTGTCAGAGAAAGTTTTCACGGTCAGATCATCTTAAGACACACACTCGGACTCATACAGGTAAAACAAGTGCGTATACCTTTATTTTCTACCTCTCCATTCTTCCCTCAGTGAGTTTTTTTTTTGTTTTAAGATGGTCCCCCTGACTTTCACTCATGTATAACAAAACACAAGTGTGCACTTCAAAAGTTAAATTCACCCTAAAGCAATGATTTCCTCTTGTTTTTCATCATTTTCCCCCTCCTTGTCAGGTGAGAAGCCCTTCTCCTGCCGCTGGTCCAACTGTCAGAAGACGTTTGCCCGCTCTGACGAGCTGATGCGCCACCACAGCATGCACCAGAGAAACCTGACCAAGCTGCAACCTGCCATCTGAGCAGCGAGAGGAGGAAGAAAAGGATGAAGAGGAAGGTGACAGTATGTTGTGCCAGCTAGTAGAGAAAGATGCTGGAGCCTGGTCAACGGTTATGGTCCCCTGCCAGACTCGCCGAAGTGGCGAGCACTGCCGACGCCTCCCTCAGCTAGCCGACATTAAGAGACTCCAATGATCCTCAAGGTCTTCAAGATGCACCTCAAACTAGCCTTTGTTGCAGTTATTTGACGTTTTAACTCAGACTGAGTACAATGCCATAGTAACTCTGAGCCAAGAAGATTTTTTATGTGAGATGAGGAAAATGTTGATACACTATTTTGGATATTTTAGTACACTTGCACTGGGTTCTTTTTTATTTTTTAAAATTGTGTCACCTTGAAAATGTGCTGGACGATGTAAACTGGATTTAGGAAATGGACATTGTGTCTTTTTCTTTTTGTCCATTAAGTTGAACACAGATCATTTGTGCTTTGGAGAATGTGAACGTCCTACAGTATACATGATACCCACCAAATTGCTTTGTATATACTGTATGTGGTGTATTTGCTTACCTTTATTGACATTCCTTTTGTATTTTTTGTATGTTTTTGTAAGTTTATAAAATGTTGATTCACATCGTTGTCAATGCTTAGAGTGTGTGGTTGTGTTTGTGTGAGAGAGAAAGAAGAGGCGTTGGTGTTGTCAGGTTAAAAGGCCACCTATGAGTGGTGGCGGCGGAGGGGTTCAGGTTTGTGACTGACAGGATAACAGCACCCCACTGTGACTCTGACAGGGTGCAGGTCTCACCCTCCTAAATCTCGGACACACATCTTCATAACTAGAAACATCTGGAGCCCGGTAAATCTCATTAGAAAAGACACATACCTCAGTGTCAGCTGGCTGTACCTCACTGATTGCCCCCTCCTGCATAGGCTGGGCCTCAACATGCACGCACGCACGCACGCACGCACGCACGCACGCACGCACACACGCACACACACACACACACACACACACTCACACACCTTAGCCTTAGCTTCCTTAGCTTCCTGTTTAGGAATTTTACATCCTCAAGCCACATGATGGCAGTATCAGCCTTTTTAGGCCAGCAGATGGGACTTAAGACTGCTTACACTTTTACACTTCATTCTTCATATTGTCCATGTCCAATTCAGTCTTGCCCTTAGTGGAACTGAGTGGCCACAATAAATATGTTAAAATCAACAAAAGTGAGAAACAGGAAAGCATGTTTGCAGTATGCCGCGGCCTATCAAATATACGTGATGTGGATGTAGTTGTGTGTCATATAATGATATCACATACCTGAAACAGCAATGTAAACACGTACATACAGGCATAGTATATTTATCTGTTGGTGACATGTTCACACATGGAAACCACTGGGCACGTTTACTGAAGCCAGTCACTCACTCTAAACCGAAACGCACACACACTGTACACACACACACACACACACACACACACACACACACACACACACACACACACACACACACACACACACACACACA